>LPNX010336437.1:23420-88191 GCA_001517045.1 Pseudotsuga menziesii | reverse complement strand
GAGCATAAGGGGGGTGTGAGAGAGTGAGAGAGAGAGAGAGAGGGAATGAGCAATGCTTAGGAGGGGGGGGTTAGTGGAAGGGACTAATTAGGAGGGTGAGAGAAAGAGAGAGAGAGTTGTGGGGAAAGGGGGGATGGTGTGGGTGATTAGGGGTAGGTGTGTTAGGGAGTTTGGGCGGTGTTTGGGAGTTGGATATGGGGTTTATTAGGGGGTTTGGGGGGGGGTATATCTAAACATAATGCATATGCATTTTTTTCTCACAAAAATGAGTACGTGATTGTTAATGCTAATACTAATGTGCTATGTGTAACACTACAATTTCATTGAACTTTGTCAATGCTGACATTAAAAATAATTATTGGGTTGTAAGGGGTAAGAGGTAGAGAAGAGGCGAGGCTAGTAAGGGGTTAAAGGTAGAGAAAGGGAGGGTTTTAAGGGGTTAGAGAGAGAGATAGAGGTAAATGAAGAGACATTCAGGGTGGTAAGGAGTTAGAGGTAGAGAGAGGTGGGGTCTCAAGGGTTTAACGATATATAGAGAGAGAGGCTAAGGGACAAACATTGGGGGATCGTAATGGGTTAGAGATAGAAAGAGGGGGGTGTTAAATGGTTAGAGGTAGAGAGAGGGGAAGAGGGAGAGGGAGACCGATTTGGGGGTGGTAAGGGGTCGAAGGTAGAGAGAGGGGAGGTGTTAATGGGTTAGAGAGAGAGAGAGAGAGATGTAAAGGCAAAGACCTTGGTTGGTTGTAAGGGATTCAAGGGGATAACCATAATGCAATAAATGCTATGATCTTTTTTATTTGATGCACACAATCCAATGGAAAATGGATGTAGAATTTATCACTGAAAGGGCGAGATAAATCCCTCCAAACAATTTCATCGAGATAAATATACGAAATGAGGTAAGGGGGGGATTTTTGTTTTTAAATACAACCAAAACAATATGTGATACATCGAGTTTTAAGGGGTTAGAGAGAGAGCGAGAGGTAAAGGGAGAGATATTTGGGGGTGGGAAGGGGTTAGAGGTAGAGAGGGGGCTATTAAGAGATTAGAGGTAGAGAGGGTGAATTAAGGGGTTAGATGTAGAGAGCGGGACATTGGGGGTGGTAAGGGGTTAGAGGTAGAGAGAGGGGGGGTGTTAAAGGGTTGGAGGTAGAGAGAGAGTGATATAGGTAAAGGTATAGAGATAGGGGGTAAGGATTTGTAGTTAATAAATGTGCAATATTCATATAATCATATGTGACCTGCTTTACTTTCCATATTGATTCATAGATAAAGAAATGTTGTTCAGGGTCGGTCGTCGTTCCTTTCTCTGTGGAACACCGACATCCTTAATGTAGGACCTTCCATTGTATATTATGCAATATTCTACCTTTAGTGCCGATGACTAAATTTGAGTTTCCATACTACTTCCACTACTCTGAATAGTTCTAATGCTACCTTTACTTCATGTACTAACTACAATAGTTCGTAAGACAGTTCTGGTTCTTACCTCAGTCCTTGAAGACACGCACAGGGTCATGGGTTCAATGCAGGGAACAACTTGAGGACCAATGTTGGGGTGCAGTGGCTCTTCTCCTAATGGAATAATTTGAGGATCCTCTTCCTTCCTTTCTCTATGCAATATTCCCCTTATCTGGAATGCTACGTTAGTGTATATTTCTTCCAACTCAATATGTTATGTTTCTCTATTAGACACTATTCGCCCTAAGAGAAGACAAGAGAAGATAACAAGAATCTTGCTCGAAAAGATGAATATTTTGGTCACATGATGAGATGAAAATGCGACGAAAGAAGTCACGACAAAAGAGGAATAAGGCAGGTTGAGACAAGGAGTCAACCTATTTTTGGTAAAAATCTAGTTAAACTAATAGTGTGCTTTTGGGAATAAATCATGATTGTAATTTGGGTCGATGGTTCTTATTTTTAGATGTAACAGAATGTGTTAAATTCGAAATACAACTTGTTGACTAATAGTAGAGAGTCAGTCGATGGTTAAATCAAGAAGTGTAAAAGCATAAAAGCATAGATCCAAGTTGTGTGCAAATCATATCACATATTCATAGAGGGCGATTAAGACTAAGAAGAATATATACAGAAGAGGAAAGAGAGACCAAACCAGAGAGCATGAGAAGAGAAAAGAATACATGAATTGTAAACAATATCTAAAGAAGAGTCTGCAAGTTGAGTGCAAATACCAAAGGTGCTAAACCATTCTCATGCCATATGAAGTGTGCCTTTGTAATTTTTCCCGAATGGGTTTCCACGTTAAACCTTGTGTCTATGTATATTTGATATATGTGTTCATGTTGAATGCATCTCTATTGGGAATGAACTGATCTGAATGTGTCGAGTCAATCTATTGTGAATGAATTTATCTATATATATGTCACACATCTAATGATATGATCATATGTAATATTAGTTAATGTCAATGCTTTATGTCACATACTATTACATGTGTCGATAGACCAATAGACCATCAACTAATGAATGTATGAGGGCAGGGGTATAATTCGTGGTTTCGGTCAAGTGATCTAATAAGGCTGTGATAAGGAAATCCCCCTCACTAATTGTAGAAGCCTGGTTCTGGCAGTTCCCATAAGATATCTTGAGTGAGACTTCATCTGCATCGTAGGTGTTCCTGGTGAAGTTTCACTCTGTCGGGTCAATATCTTGGGTTTTGTTGATGAACAAAGTATCTGAACCTGGGTTGACAAAAAAGAACGCCAACAGCCATAGTCCTCTTCCCATTGATCCGAAATATTTTTCAATGATGCAACAGTCCAATCTCATCCACCATTATGTCTTCATCATTTCTTGGCATTCTCATCTCATCCATTATTTATGTGTTCTCTCCTGCATACTTTCCATATCCTTAGATCATCTCTGGCCATCCCCCAAATTCCAACCCCCCTATGCATGCGAAGGCCTCTATTGATTGGATTCCAAAGTCAAAATTCCCTTATCACACAACATATTGATTGCGGTGGAAAAATACCTCAAATATGCACCACATGTAACTTTAAAGAACTTTCTTTTAGCAATATTATATGACTGATTGTAGTCTACAACAAATTTTGTAACATAACCCTTTAGCACAGTATCCAGCCAAAAATATATTGCTAACGAGATTTAGTTACTTACAGTATTTACTTTCTAGATCAATTTAGGGGTCAAATATCTTGGCACAATAACTTGAAACTTCAGGCTCTACTTAGCTAACCTAAAGAGCTAATCTACCAATATTATTGGGGATTTTGTTAAGAAGATTTCATGTAGATCTGAAGATACACAACTTCCCAACCATGGTCTTGAACTGAGATCTGGGTGATGATTCTGCTTTCTGGAAAATCCAAGTTTCTTATCTTCTAACCACTTGTAAACTTCTTCTTTTATTGGTCTCCACAGATTCATTAGATAGCCTCCACTTTCCCTCCAGTCGCAGATCTTGGTCCCGGCAACAAAACCATTTGTTGGCGTGCAGAAGAAAGACCTAGGTTCTAACACTAATTCACCAACAAACCCCTTAGGAACTGACCCTTTCGGCATCACCTGCAAATAGGTGAAATCTCACCTGAGGCGTCTATGGGCACTGCAGGAACCAAGTTTCTCAGTGATTAAGCGACAAAGGGCATTCATCCTATTCATATACCTCTCATTCAACCAATGCATATAAACAATTAACATATTCATAATAGTTTATTACACATTCAAAGTAATAACATGAATAGATCAAATACGCACAATAAACAAATCATTCATAACATCAAACACATAAGGCATTTTCTCCAAAAGAAGTTCACTTTCGTATTATCATTATTTGGAACATTATTACAAAACCTACGCAATGTGCATTAGATCTATGTTCTAACCCTAGAAGTGCATAACATAACCATAACTTACAACAATTCACTATGGATGCTATTCAGCCATAACAACAACAACAACAATAACCTTAACCCAATGATCCATTACATATTTATATAATTCCAACTAGTATGAGCCCATTACAACATGGAAACAAGTTTTCAACTACTTCTAGCTTTTGCGCATATTGGTCTTTTGACTGACTTGTCCTGTAGTCCACTTTCGGTGTGCAACTCCCAAAACTAGTCCAAGAACCCACTCCAACAATGTCCTAACACTAATGGACACATAATATTTTTATACATCAAAATTTTACAAAATGTTGTAGGATCTTCTCCTGCATTAAATCTCTCAAGTTGTTTCTTCAAATTTGAACCAGTTCCATCGAACCTCATCATGTTGCTCTGAGTCACTTGGCCTTCCATCTCTTGTTATAGACTCATCAGTTCATCAATCTCCTCATTCACCTACCATCTTCCTTATTTCTCCTACTTGGGTACTTTTGGGATTTATAGCTAATCCAAAACATTTCATGATCAGTTGTCATCTTCAATTCATGTGATTTTCTCATTTTGCTTTAACAGTTTTATGATACCAATGCTTTTGACTTAGCCATTTTACTTTAACTAAATTTGAGTTACTCTACTAATTTATCACTAAATTTGAGTTACTATACTAATTTATTGCGTACAAGATGTGGATATGTAGCTGGCATATGTATTACCTCATACATGTGCTAACAATCCTAAATATGCAATGCACCTAATTCCAAAACGAAGCATTACAATTTTAATTAAAAAGACACAAGTTTATTACAAAAATCCTTGCAGGGACTTTAAAAAAAAGCAAGTCAAAAGGAATATATACATAAATAACCTTGTGGTTAATCGATATTATAAAGTGAAAAAAAAGGGAAAAAGTATTAAAATTTATAAGAGACAGTTATTAAAGTAAAAAAGAGTGGAAATATTAAACTTTGTATTCTTAAAAGATTTTAAATTTCATTTGATTAAAGTTTTCATATGGAAAGTTTTTCAATTAATTTTTTTTTAATGTAAAAAATCATTAATATAAGTTTTATAGTAATTATGGCAATTTTAATAAAATTATTTGAGCAATTAAAAAAGAAAAGCATAATTTTTAAGCAAATTATTTATAGGAAATATAAAAATATTTTTTCACAAATATAATTAAGAAAATAATATAAAAAGTGGTAGTAAATATAAAAATAGTTTTTCACAAATATAATTAAGAAAATAATATGAAAAGTGGTAAATAATTAAGAGGAAAATTAAATCTATTTAATAAAATTTAAAAATCTTGAAAATGCTAAAGAATATATTTAATATAAAATGTATATCCTATTATGTAAATTAGAATAGTAGGTTAATAAAACAAAAGAATTCAAAAAAAACTATGAGAATCAACTTAAAAAATTGTGACATGTGAATAAAGAATTAAGTTGTAATTTAAGATGCCAAGGAAAAAGAAGATATTGTTAAATAAAATTATTTGAGCAATTAAAAAAGAAAAGCATAATTTTCAAGCAAATAATTTATAGGAAATATATAAATATTTTTTCACAAAATAATTAAGAAAATAATATAAAAAATGGTAGTAAATATAAAAATAGTTTTTCACAAGTATAATTAAGAAAATAATATAAAAAATGGTAAATAATTAAGAGGAAAATGAAATCTAAGTAATAAAAATTAAAAAACTTGAAAATGGTAAAGAATATATTTAATTTGAAAGGTATATCCTATGATGTAAATTAGAATAGTAGGTTAATAAAACAAAAAAATTAAAAAAAAAACTATAAAAATCAACTAAAAAATTAAAAAAAAAATTGTAACTTATGAGTAAAGGATTAAGTTGTAATTTAATGTGACCAAAAATAATCAGAGAAGCAAGATGCCAAGGAAAAAATAAAGAAGATATTGTTAAATAAAGATAATGAAATTAATAGTTTGAAGAATAATATTCAAATATTGCTTGTTAATAAATGTAAAGATATCTCAATCATGATACATTCATTAATGAGAGTAAACGAGCCTAGACCCAAATCCTAGGCTTTATAAAGCCCTGAGAGGGATCAAATATCCTAAGGTGCATACCTCTTCTCAGGTATTGTAAGCAAGGAGTTATTCGAGGAGAGGTTTTCACTTTGTGAGATTTGATCCCTCTCGGTGCTTGATAGACCCTAGGATTTGGATCTAGGATAGTTTTGGTCATGGGCCGTGACACAAAACTGGAGTTTGATCTTCACTGAAAGGAACACGTTAATTTGAAAAATTTCTCAATGAAATAAAATAAATGAAAATATGGCTCATCGTGATAAATTTTGAATGGACGAAGGAAGGCTTGTGTAACCAAATCGGGTAGGGAGAAAACAATGTATGTCCTTGCTAGGTTAATAATGCTTTCATCCTGACCACAAAGTAGAAGAGAACAATCCAATTTAAAAACAATGTATGTGCTTTCTAGGTTAATAATGTTTTCATGGTGACCATAGAGTAGAAGAATTGGTTTCATATTGCACCAGAACAATCCAATTTAAAATAAATGAAAATATGGTTTATCCTGATAAATCGTGAGTGGATACAGGAAGGCTCGTGTAACCAAATTGGGTAGGGAGAAAAAAATGTATGTGCTTGCTAGGTTAATAATGCTTTCATCCTAACCACAGAGTAGAAGAATTGGTTTCATATTCATATTTTTGCTAATAATTACATGGCGTCAAATTTTCCATTGATATTACATGTGCCTAGGGAATATATCCATGTAAGCTTAGTATCTTTAGTTTATGTAGTGAAATAATACTTGTTAAATACCTCGACACAATTAGCAATCACAATATGTCAAGTAGATATAATGATAATCAATCAAAATAATAAGTTGTTGTAATTAGAGTGATCAAATCCACTCAGGGATTAGAGGGATTTGCCTACCAAGCATTCTCTAGTGTGAAATGTGCAATTAAATTTTTTTTTAATGTAGGTGTAGGAATTAGAGGGATCAAATCCACTCAGGAATCAAATCCACTCATGAATTAGAGGGATTAGCCTACCAATCATTTTCAAGAGTGAAATGTGTAATTATTTTTTTCCAATTCCTTCACCTACTATTGCAATGTCTACTTTCCATTTTCATAGTTCCATAATTTAAAAACCTTTATCTAAAACCTTGCAATACATTGCTTTATTGTACATGGTTTAGGAGGGCCTTGCAAATGGGTTTAAAACCATGTGCAAGGTCTCCTAAACAACTCATGGTTTTATTGTATATGGTTTAGGAGGCTTGCACATGGTTTTAAAACCATGGGTTGTTTAGGAAGCCTTAAAACCATGTGCAAGGCCAACATTTTTTTGTGGATAATTAAAATTTTTATTTATTATTATTTTGTTAAGTAAAAATCATGCTCTATCCATTGTACTTTTATTGCAAAAGTATTTTTAACATTCTTAATATAGAACTATATCAAAATAACATTGTGCTTTTATTGTACAAATATTTTTAACATATTTAAAAGAAAAATACTTTAATTATGTGTAATTTCGCTTGACTCAACTTATTTTCAATTATACAGAGTATGATGGTTTGCATGATGATGCATGAAACATTCATTTCCACTATCAACACACTAAGCTGCTAATGTGATATTGCAATTATTTCACGTTGTCATTGACTCCAATATTTAAAATGATAATAATAAAAATGGAAAAGGCCATAGATGATAATGATAAAATTGATTGATTTATAATACAAGTTTTTGTTTATATTTGATATATTTTTTTGCTATGTTATAATATAAACTCTTTTTGCTTTATGTGAACTATTTGCAAAAAAAAATTAAAAATGTCATGTTAAAATAATTTCATCGAAATCTTTTTGGCTTATTCATTTTGTCTACATGGTTAAATTTATACTTTACTTAGCTCACGCCGCAGGTTCATCGATTTGATTACTTCAAATAATAAAAAATATGAGGAGGGCGACAAACTACAGATATTTTTCAATTATATAAATAAATTGCTAGTTTCAATTTTCGTCATCAAATGAATTGCATGCAGCAATAATGATTTTGGCTTCTCTGATTTTGTAAGTCGGTTGATTCTCTATCTGTCCTATCAAATTTCCGTCTCGTATTGAATTTCTATATATGAATCTCCTCAGAAGCATGGAGAGCAGGATATGAATTGAATATATATAGTGTAAGTTTAATTGTTGGCTTTCTTATAACCTCAGAACCTTTTATGTCAGCACGAGTCTGACACTGAATATTCAGGACTGGTTGCTCTGGCATTTGGGACAATAAGTTGTTCATACTATTGATTCCAAACTGGAATCTCTACGAAGGTGCTGTGCTGTGCATGGACTTACATCTGCCATGTGGACATCAAAATCTGGTTTGGTTGAGGAAGGAGAGGACATGTGACAGAGGATTGACCATCTTCTTGATGTCTCAACAATGCTCTAGATCAATGAACTGTGTATATATGATCATATATGTAACATTTCTAGTTGCAGACTGTCGTACTACAATTATTTTTTCAAACACGAGTGCAGTTATGGGGTGCATGCATGTTTGTTGAACAGATAATATTGATTAATATTTGGGCATTAATGATTCATAAATTAATTCACCTCAAAAACATTTTTAATGATTTCAGGCACATTCAAAAAATTTCACTAAAACTTTGCTCATGGTCAAAAAACTTTAATAAAATAAAACTAGAAACCAAAAAAATGGCTATTAATGAAGTTTATTATTTCAAGATCATGCAAAAAGAAAGAACAAAGAACAAGAAATAATTCAAAAACAAGTCAACATCTATAGATTCCATAATAGTTATGCAAAAAGCAAGAACAAGAAGCAATTCAAAGACAAGTCAACATCTATTTCGTGTGGTCTGGCTAATTTATGATGTAAGTTGAATTGGAATTTATGACGTTCAATAGACTAAAGGTTGGTATGAGTGGACATTAACCAACATCAAATTGAACATTTCACATCAAAGTGAATATTAACATAAAATATCTTTAATTTTTCATCAATGTAATTTTCTATTTTGAGTTTCTTTATATCTTTAATCTTTAATCTCCCGTTCTAGTTACAATGATGTTACCATCCTTCGCATCAATCTTTAAAGAGTCCATGCATGCAACGTTTACACAGACCTGTCAATAGTTAATACAAATTATCACGGCCCGATCAATCCGGAACATAAAAATTGAACGGAATATTTACCATCAATCCCTACAAGAGCTTCATGGCCCTTCGTTTGTTTTTTTCGCAATTTAAATCAATTTTCAGCACACTCACGTTAGATTTAATTCAAATCGAATGACAACTTAAAAGATCGATAGAGGTTAGTTAACCTTAGACATTTCTAATAGTGGCCGGAAAGTTCTTATAAAAGTCCGTCTCATGGAACCACGTCCGTTAGTTTCGTGGTGCGTAATATCTTTTTGGCAGGAAGTCAAATGAAGTGGGCCCGAAGGGTGGGGAAGGTGGTTTTCACTCAGCCCACCTGGATCAAATTCCACTCACAAGTTGGCAGCCGACGGATTTGAACCTGGGCCTGCCAGACAATTCTGATAAGTTACCGATTTCCCTACTTAAAAAAGAAAAAAAACTTTTTGGCAGGAATATGCTGCAATTTCTCTGGTTTAATTAGTTAAAATTAGCTTTTTAATTGATTCCTTAATATATTAATTAAAAAGTTAGGGTTTAGCATATATGTTAATGTTAATATATGGAGTATTATATTTATTTTAGGTTTTGGATTTTATGGTGGTTTTTAGTATAAATCAGTTAACTTTATTTTAATAGAATCTACATTCGAGTTGCTTAAATTGTGTTTTTGAATCCAAAAATAGATTCAGCATCGAATATCCTTGTAGCACCCAAACCATTCAATTTATGTACCTAATACATGTGATTCTAAGTTTTTTTTAAGATTTCTAAATGAACTTTGAATAAAATATGAGGGATTATAAAAGATTGAAAACTTAAAATATTTAGACTACACCTTAATATATTGAGTTAGTATAAAATTAAAAGGTTAGTTTATTAAGCTGTTAAGGTTAATATAGTAGCAACTTAGCACATTAATAATAATGTGTTTGGTATATGTTGATAGGCATATATTTAACACATTAATAATGTTTTCTAATATAGAATGTGCCAAATACACACCTATAGAAGTATACCAAACACATTATTATATATATACAATAAAGTAATAATAAATAATACACATATATATTTTTAATACTCTTTAATATCATTAGTTGATTATTGTTTGTTATCCTCAAACATGTTTGAGAAAGTTAAACCTTTGATAACCATAATTGACTATGGTTTGACCATGGTTTATGAAGGTTGACTATGTTTACCATGATTGACTATTCTTTTCCCTTAGTTAACTTTAGTTAACCATTTTGACTTTGGTTAACCATGGTCAACTTTTGCTAATATGGTTGACTTTAGTGAACCATAGTTGATTGTGGTTGACATTGGGTTAGCTAAGGTTAAGTATGTTTGACCATTTTTACCATGGTTGACTTTGGTTAACCATGTTTGAATGTATTGAACCATAGTTGACTATGGTTGACATAGGTTAGTAAAGGTTAAGTATGTTTGACCATGTAGTTGACTTTAATGAACAATGGTTGACTTTGGTTAACCATGGTTGGCTTGAGTGAAGAATAGTTGACTATGTTGACATTGGTTAACTAAGTTTAGTATGTTTGACCATTTGGACCATGGTTGAGTTTGGTTAATCATGTTTCCCTTTAATGAACCATAGTTGGTTATGGCTAACATTCGTAAGCTAAGGTTAAGTACGTTTGAACATTTGAACCATGGTTGAATTTGGTTAATCATGTTTGCCTTTAGTGAACCATAGTTGACTATGGTTGACATTGGTTAACTAAGTTTAAGTATGATTGATCATTTTGACCATGGTTGACTTTGGTTAACTATGATTGAATTTAGTGAATTATGCTTAACTAAACTCAACCATGGTTCACTAAAGTAAATTGCATGGTCAAAGTCAACTACGGTTCATTAATGTCAAGTGTGACCAAGATTAACCATGTTTGACTATAGTTGAGACTAGTTTGAAAGTGGTTGACTATGGTTGACCATGGTTCATTGTGTTTGACTATGGTTGAAAACGATTAACTTTGGTAAACTATGGTAGACAATGGCTAACCATGGTTTTCCATGTTTGACCGTGTTACGATGTTTGAATGTTAGTAACCATGTTTGATTATGGTTAACTATTGTTTACTATGTTTAACCATGGTTGAGAAAGTTAAACCTTGGTTGAGCAAAATTGGCTATGGTTTGGCCATGGTTGATGAAGGTTGACTATGATTACCATGGTTGACTATGTTTAACCATAAGTAATCATGGTTGACTATTGTTTGAAAAAAGTAAAACCATGTTTAAATTTAGTTAACTATGGATGACTTTGGTTAAACATTGTTGACTTTAATGAACCATAGTTTACAATTGTTAACCATACTTAACTTTAGTGAACCATAATGACAGGTTAACATTAGCTTGCTAAGGTTAAGTCATGGTTGACTTTAGTGAACCATAATGACTATGGTTGACATTGGTTAACTAAGGTTAAGTCATGGTTGACTATTAGTTTATCATGGTTGACTATATAAAACGATGTTTGACTTTGGTTAACCATGGTTGAATTTAGTTTGATTGTAGTTAGACCATGCTTAACTTCAGTGAACCATGGTTGACTTTAGTGAACCACAATTGACATTGGTTAGGGAAGGTTAAGTATATTTGATAATCATTAAAAATAGTTAACGATGGGTGTTGAAAGATGATCACCATAATGAATATTGCCTTACCATGTAGTTGGATTCCATGAACCATGGTTAACTTTATTTAATCATGTTTGAATTTAGTTACACATTGTTGAGTTTTGTTACAACATGCTTGAGTATGGTTGACTTTTGTTAAGTCAGGTTAACCATAGACAATTATTACTAACTAAGGTTAACCATGTTTGACTATCATTTACCATAGTTTGAGAGTGGTTAACTATGGTCGACCATGGTTCATTGTGTTTGACTATGGTTGATAATGGTTAACCATGTTTGACTTTAATGAACTGTGATTGACTTTTGTTAACCATGGTTGACCTTAATAAACCATAGTTGATTATGGTTAACCATGGCTCACTTTAATAAACCATACATGACTATGGTTGACATTAGTTAACTAAGGTTAAGTCATGGTTGACTATTATTTGACCATGGTTAACTTTTGTGAACTATGTTTGACTTTGGTTAACCATGTTCGACTTTAGTTTGACCATAGTTATCCAACATTGACTTTAGTGAACCATGGTTTAAATTATTTACCTTGATTTACTATATCTACCATGGTTGACTAAGTTTGACCATAGTTGACTATGGTTGACTTTAGTGAAACATGTCACCATAATTTAGCATGGTTAATCATTATTTGACCATGCTTGACTTTAGTGAACCATAATGACGAGTTAACATTAACTAGCTGAGGTTAAGTCATGGTTGACTTTAGTGAACCATAATGACTATGGTTGACATTGGTTAACTAAGGTTAAGTCGTGGTTGACTATTAATTTATCATGGTTGACTATATAAAACAATGTTTGACTTTGGTTAACCATGGTTAACTTCA
This sequence comes from Pseudotsuga menziesii, assembly GCA_001517045.1. Classification (NCBI taxonomy): domain Eukaryota; kingdom Viridiplantae; phylum Streptophyta; class Pinopsida; order Pinales; family Pinaceae; genus Pseudotsuga; species Pseudotsuga menziesii. Next base: position 75,620 of record LPNX010336437.1, on the reverse strand, counting down.
GTGAACCATGGTTGACTTTAGTGAACCACAATTGACATTGGTTAGCGAAGGTTAAGTATATTTGACAATCATTAAAAACAGTTAATGATGGGTGTTGAATGGTGATCACCATGATGAATATTGCTTGACCATGTAGTTGGCTTCCATGAACCATGGTTGACTTTATTTAATCATGTTTGAATTTAGTTACCCATTGTTGAGTTTTGTTACAACATGCTTGAGTATGGTTGACTTTTGTTAAGTCAGGTTAACCATAAACAATTATTATTGACTAAGGTTAACCATGTTCGACTATCATTTACCATAGTTTAAAAGTGGTTAACTATGGTTGACCATGGTTCATTGTGTTTGACTATGGTTGATAATGGTTAACTATGTTTGACTTTAATGAATAATGATTGACATTTGTTAACCATGGTTGACCTTAATTAAACCATAGTTGATTATGGTTAACCATGGTTCACTTTAATAAATCATACATGACTATGGTTAACATTAGTTAACTAAGGTCAAGTCATGGTTGACTATTATTTGACCATGGTTAACTTTTGTGAACTATGTTTGACTTTGGTTAACCATGTTTGACTTTAGTTTGACCATAGTTATCCAACGTTGACTTTAGTGAACCATGGTTTACATTATTTACCTTGATTTACTATATCTACCATGGTTGACTAAGTTTGACCATAGTTTACTATGGTTGACTTTAGTGAAACATGTCGCCATAATTTAGCATGGTTAATCATTATTTGACCATGCTTGACTTTAGTTAACCATAGTTACTTTAATGAGCCATGGTTGATTTTTGTTAACCATGGTTGAATTGAGATACCATTAGTTGACCATGCTTGAATTTAATCAACCATAGTTGACTATGGTTGAGATTGGTTAGTTAAGGTTATGTCATGGTTGACTATTATTTTACTATGGTTGATTTCAGTGAACTATGTTTGACTTTCGTTAACTGTGATCAACTTTAGTTGGACTAGCATTAACCATGGTTTACTTTAGTGAACCATGTTTGACTTTAATTAGTTACCCATGGTCCATTAATCATAGTTTACTATTATTTGACCATGATTGGGGAAGGTTGACTATATTTACCATGGTTGACCAAGTTTAACAATAATTAATCAAGGTTGAATATTATTTGACCATGGTTGACTTTAGTTAAACATGTTTGACTTTTGTTGACTTTGATTAACCCATGGTTACTTTAGTTTACCATGGTTGACTATATTTACCATGGTTAAATAAGTTTGACCATTGTTAACCATGGTTCACTATGGTTGACCTTAGTGAAACATATGGCCATAATTTAGCATGGTTAATTATCGTTTAACCATGCTTGACTTTAGTTAACCATCATTTACTTTAATGAACCATTGTTGATTTTTGTTAACCATGGTTGAATTAAGATACTAATGTTTGACCATGTTTGACTTGGGTTAACCATGGTTGACTTTAATCAACCATAGTTGACTATGGTTGACATTGGTTAGCTAAGGTTAAGTTGTGGTTAACATTTTTTTACCATGTTTGACGTTAGCAAACCATGTTTATCTTTGGTTAACCATGACTGACTTTAGTTTAACTAACATTAACCATGGTTGATTTTAGTGAACCATGTTTGACATTAGTTAACCATGGTTCATTAATCATAGTTGGCTATTTTTTTATCACGACTAAGGAAGGTTAACTATATTTACCATGGTTGACCAAGTTTGACCATAATTAACTAGGATTGATTATGATTTGACCATGGTTGACCTTACTTAAGCATGTTTGAGTTTGGTTGACTTTGATTAACCAAGGTTACTTTGGTTTTCAATGGTTGAGTTTAGTGAACATGGTTGACTATGGTTTACATTGGTTAGCTAAGGATAACTATGTTTGATCATCATTTACAATATTTGAAAATCAATTTCTGAAAATCAATACAACTCAAAGACAAAAACATAGAAGGTCTATGCCAGAATCAAGAATCTCATCATTAAAAAGTTCCAAAAATTATCCATTTAATATTAGAGTGATCATTTTCAATGCAAAAATATCGTTGCATGCAATCTCAACTCACATGAACCACATGAAAAAAGTGGTATTTGCACATGCATTAAGAAGAAAACATTTTGAGGAACTTATAATAAATCTAAGGTATATTGGTATATTATCATTAATATAAGAATGTCTAAACATTCATTATATAATTATAATATTAGTTCATAATATACATTTACTAATGAGAATTCATGCAAGACGGAACCTTTTACCATAACATGTATTTATATAAAATCAAATTCATATAATATATTCATAATTATAAATAAAAATATTTATTTAATATAAATATCGTAGAATTCTCTCTTCAAAAATAATGATTTCATAAGTGAACTTTCAAGTCTACTCCAATAATAATTTTGAATATCCCAAAGTTCAAAACATATAAACCCAAATATGTGCATGATGTAGATATGGCGTACCTTGCTTGTAACAAAAAGTGCCCTTGGAATATGCATATTAACTCTTCAACCACCTCCATAGACCTTCTTGATATAAAATTCCCATTTTAAGGCTATAATTATGCCTTGAATGCAAAAGGGGTTTGTGTTGGACCTAATTAAGTTGACTAAGTTTTGGTCTTAAGATGCAAAATCGGTCACGGTGTGAACAAGGTTGCGATGAAAAGAGTGTGGAAACGATCACCTCTATAATTTTGGACAGTTTGGGTAAATAATAAATGTATTCGGTGAGTTAGTTAGAAGAGTTGTCCACTTCTAGGTAGTCAACGTTGGATGTAAATGCGGCCAATAGAGCTTATAAAATGTAAAGGGTTGGGATTTTTGGAGGTTAGATCAGATTCCAGTTGGTTGAAATTATGTATGTTATGTTTCAGTTCAGTTCTGTTAGTCAAGTTGAAGTGTTGTGTTATTTGGTCAAGGTTGTAGGGAGATAGATACATGTGTTGGAGACATTTACCACCATACACACTCTTTTTGGTCAAATTGGCCTAGTTAAACCACTATCCTAAGTATAATTGACATTAATTGACATCAATGGAGCATTAATTGACATCATCTAGTCACACACACACCTACCTTCAGTCAAGGATGCTAACTTAGCCTTATCCTACATTCGGGGAGGCTAACTAGAGCACTTAGAGGGTGATCTGAGTGATATTAATGCACCTAACTGCTAACTGGTGATTACAATCAGTTAAACAACTCAGTGAAGGCGCATCCATTCATTTAATTGATTATTTAATGATTAATTAATGAACTGGAGTCAACAGGGGCGCCTCCACCATCTTCTGATGTCCAGTTCAGCTTCAGTTAACCTCATCAGGGTTCATTGAAGTCATTGAAGCACTAGCTCTTGATGGTTGGCTTGCTATGACATGTGTTTGATCTCTTTCAGTTGAGACTCAGTCATTTATTGCACTTCAACTTTAGTTAGGGTTTAGGTGAGTCAATTAGGGCTTTGATCAGCGGTTAACTGAGTGCGAACCATGGCTTACAGTCAGTTAAGCTAGACTCACTCATTCAATTTGAATGACCCCCTAAGGAATTTGAATTGTCTCTTCATTCATGCATGTAGCATGACATTGTAATTGTAATCATTCATTCTTTATGTGAATATAGAACGGCTACTATTCTTGTAGACCGATTACACCATTTCATGAGTTATTTGTTGATTAATCTTTGATGAGATTGATGATTTGTTCCTAGATCAATATACAATATTAATATGGTATCAGAGCCTACGGTGGGACGAAGCTCTATCTCTCAAAAACAAGCTTTTTGACAGATTTCTGCATCAAATTTGAGCACTAGCTCAAAAATCCAGCACTGCACCAGAAGCCAAGGCTTATCACTTAATACCCCAAGTAAAGAACTTGTTGATCAAGCTTTCTTGATTGACTATGCTAGGTGTGATGAAAGCCTAAAATGTGCAGGCTATCCAACCTTACATTGCCCTTTCTATTTTGATTTCCAGGTTTCTACAGGTGAAGCATCTGCTCCAGCACATCCAAATGGCCTCCTCAATAGATCTCTTGACTCCATACAATTTCCACTCATAGAAAGGTGATATGGAGATTCAGCTGCGCTCCAGAGGACTTTTTAGAGTCACCATGGACACTGAAGATGAGCCTGGATCCGCCATAGAAAAATCAAGATTCTTGAACAAGAAGGATGAAGCCTTCGGTTTCTTGTGCCTCTCTATTTCCGGAGACCTTCTCTTCCATCTTGCGGGATTGAAGACTCCGAAAGAAATATGGGACAAATTGGAGACTCTATATGGAAAGCATGATGACTTGAGGGTTTACCAGCTCGAAAATGAACTCATGTCTCTCCAACCCTCCAACTTCGAGACTCTAAATGATTTCTTCACAAATTTCAAGCATATTGTTTTACTCTTGAAGCAATGCAAAGTGGAGAAGGAGGATGATCAGCTCATCCTCGCCATACTCTCTAAACTTGGTGCTGATTATTCAGTTTTTGTTTCTACATTCCGTGCGGGGAAGCTCACAACCCCTAGATGGAAGATGCCTACACTCAATGCCTTCATTGAGTCCCTAACATGTGAACATGACAAGCTTGTCCAGATGGGGATCATCAGATCTTCCCGTGATGAATCCCTACATGTCTCAGGACCCAAAGATCTGAAGGGTAAAGGAAAGCAGCAGAAGAATAAAAAAACTAAATTTGATGCTCCTAAACCTAGAGTTGAAAATTAGCAGCATGATGAGTCTTCTGTATTAAGGAAGAACAAAGGAAAAGGGCACCATGGAAAGGATAAAGTCAAGTGTTCTTATTTTAGGAAGGGCTTCCACCCTGAACATGCCTGCATGAAGAACAATCTTGATGAAGCAACCTCTCTCCTTGAGAGGAATCACATCAATCTTTTGGAGAGCTTCTGGAGGAGAGATTAGCAAGATCGGGAACAACAGGATGAAAAAGGTCATGCCCTCATGGTAAGAAATTCGAAGTCCAAAGCACTCTTGATTGATTCTGGAGCTTCGAACCACATGATGGCTAAAAGAGACTCCTTTTCATCCTTGGAGACCAGCAAATATGTCCCCATCCACATGGGAGATGACTCCACCATCATTTCAGAAGGACAAGGTACTGTTGATCTTGAAAATGGATTTTTTCCAAATGTTTTGTATGTACTGTCGCTGGCATCAAATCTCCTCAGTGTCTATCTAATGATAGATACAAGAGTCCCTAAGATATTTTCTTTCAGCCCAAATGATGTTTAGATAATAGAAATTGCATCCAGGAAACTCATTGCTAAAGGCCTTGCAAACCATCATGCAAAAGCCTATGAGTTCTCTCACTTTGTTGTGGATGCAAATCCCACCGCTCTGCTAACTCATGGAAATGAGGTTAGTAGGCTGTAGCATGAGAGGTTTGGCCATCTTAATTTCAAATATTTGCAACAATTACAGGAAAACTCCATGGTTGAAGGCCTTCCGGTCATCAAGGAAACCACGGGAATTTGCAAAGGCTGTGTGATTGGAAAACACCCTGAGCACAAGTTTGATCAGGGAAAGGAAAATCGAGATACATGCATATTGGGGCTAATACATTCTGGTATCAGCGATTCGATGCCTATCACATCCATGAATGGATCAAGGTATCTCCTTACTTTTATTGATGATTTTTCAAGGTATACATGGGTTTTCTTTCTCAAAAAGAAATAGGAAGTATGTGAAAAGTTTTCTGAATTGAAGGCCTTGATCGAAAATGCCTCTGGGATTAAGATCAAGATATTGAGATCTGATAATGGAGGGGAGTATGTTAGTAATTAGTTTCTATACATATGCTCCCAAATTGGTATTCAGGTCCAACATTCAATTCCCTACACTCCCCAGCAGAATGGAGTAGCTGAAAGGACGAATCAGTCTCTCAAGGAGATGACCACCTGTATGTTGGAATCCAAGATGCTTGCTACAAATTTGTGGGCTAAGGCCATGCATGCTGCAACATACATTCAGAAGAAGGTACCACACTCATCTATGAAAGGGAAGACCCCTTTCTAATCATACTTCGGACACAAGCCGTATGTGTTGAACCTACGGGTGTTTGGGTCCACTGCATGGGCCCGGATTCCGCTTGATAAAAGAAGGGATTTCCAACTGCAAAGCATAGAATGTCAGTTTATTGGGTATCTTGATGAGTCTAAAGGGTTCGATTTGTTGGATATCAAGACCAAACAGATCATCATTGAGAGAAGTGTCAAGTTCGATGAGCCTCTTTAGGAGGTCGAACTAGTGAAGGAGAAAACTGCTGAATTTCCTTCCTATTCTACTGAATATTTGCATGATGAAATTGGGGGTGATAACCCTGATTTGGATCCTCTAATTTCTAATATTAGTGTGTAGAAATCATCAGATTCTGAATCAAAACCCAAATTTCAAAATCATCTTCCTACATGGGCCCGACAGATACTCTCCTCCACAGGAGACAACATTGGAAATCCGGATGATCCAAGGAGAACCCGGTCTGATTTCCAAAGAGTAGGTATTGCGCTCTCTTGTCCTAATAATTTGCTGTCTGAAACTTGCTATTTGATGATTAGTTCAGATCCAAAATCCTACTACCATGCTTGGAAGGATCCAAGATGGAAAGTTGCCATGGATGAAGAGATGAATTCTCTTCAGAAAAACACTACTTGGGAGCTAGCTTCTCTTCCTCTGGGAAGGAAATTGGTTCAATGCAAGTGGGTGTTTCAGACCAAGGTTGTTGCTGATGGAAGCACCTGCAAATATAAGGAAATTCTGGTGGCAAAGGGTTTCTCTCAGTTCCAAGCAGTTTACTACCATGAGACCTTTGCATCGGTTGCAAAAATGGACTCCATCCGCCCTGTTTTGGCAATTTCAGCATCCAAGCACTGGGAAGTGCATCACATGGATATTAAGTCAGCCTTTCTGCATGGAAATATTCATGAGGAGATATACATGAAGCATCCTGAGGTATACATCACTGATCCATCTTTGGTTTGCAAGCTAAAGAAGTCACTATACGGGTTAAAATAGGCCCCAAGAGAGTGGTATTCCAAGATGGATGCCTTCCTTCTCTCACAAAACTTTTAGAGGTGTAGATCAGATCCAAATGTGTATTTATAGCAGTATGATGGTCATATAATTATCATTTTTTTATATGTTAATGACTTACTAATCACAGAGAGCACATTTGCCTCCATTTCAGCCATCAAAACTGCTCTCCACAATGCCTTTGAAATGAGTGATTTGGGGCTTCTCAAACAATTTTTGGGGCTCGAAATTGAGCAAAATTATGATCAGATTATGGTCACTCAGTCCAAATACATTTCATACCTATTATTAAAGTTTAACATGGCTGATTGTAGGCCTGCACCATTCCCTTTCCTTTCAAGGATCAACCTTGAAGAAGGAAAAAGCACACCTCCCATGGACTGCACTATCTATCGATAGTTGTTTGGTAGCTTGTTGTACTTGACACATTCTCGGCATGATATTTGTTATGCCATGAATGCTGTATCAAGATACATGCAGCAGCCTCATGATATTCATTGGAAGGAATCCAAGAGGATCCTCCAGTATATTCAGGGAACCAGGACCTATGGCATTCACTATGCTGCAGACTCCGAGCTAGAGCTGATTGGATACACAAATTCCGATTGGGTGGGTGATTCTATTGATCAGAATTCTACTTTTGGATATTTCTTCATGTTTGGTGGTGGCCCCATTTTTCGGTCAAGAAAAAAGCAGGATGCCATAGCACTATCTTCAGCAGAGGCTGAGTATCGAGGAGCGGCGAATGCTTGCATCCAAGCAGTTTGGTTGCAAGGCATTCTTTCAGAGTTTGATCTTGGTAGTACTTTGTCCACTGTCCTCTTTTGTGACAATCAAAGTGCTATTAATATTTCCACAGATCCAGTTATTAGGCAGAGGACCAAGCATGTAGAGATCCACATGCACTATATCAGGGAGCTAGTGCATGACAGGACCATCATTCTGCAATACTGCCCGACTGATGAGCAGATTGCAAACATCTTCACCAAGAGATTTTCAAAAAATAAGTTCACTTACCTCCATTCACTGTTGGGGGTGAGTTCATCAGGGTGATTCATACTACTTTAGTGTTCAGCTTGAGGGGGGGTTTTTCCCACTGGGTTTTCCCTCTTTTCCTCACTTAGTTTGTTTTGAGCATTGTTACAGTTTCAGCATTGTACAGGGTGACCTATGGCCTTAGTTGCTAGGGCCCTAGAATTTTTATGCATTTATGTTTTCTAACTCTTCCTGAGTATAGCTTAACGGGGGGTGTTGGAGACATTTACCACCATACACACTCTTTTTGGTCAAATTGGCCTAGTTAAACCACTATCCTAAGTATAATTGACATTAATTGACATCAGTGGAGGATTAATTGACATCATCCAGCCACACCCACACCTACCTTTAGTAGAGGAGGCTAATTTAACCTTCTCCTACATTCGAGGAGGCTAACGAGAGCACTCTGGGGGTAATCTGAGTGATATTAATGCACCTAATTGCTAACTGGTGGTTACAATCAGTTAAACAGCTCGGTGAAGGTGCCTCCATTCATTTAATTGATTATTTAATGATTAATTAATGAACTGGAGTAGACAGGGGCACCTCCACCAATTTCAGTTAACCTCATCAGGGTTCATTGAAGTCATTTAAGTGCTAGCACTTGATGGTTGGCTAGCTATGACATGTGTCTGATCTCTTTCAGTTGAGACTCAGTCATTTATTACACTCCAACTTTAGTTAGGGTTTAGGTGAGTCAATTAGGGTTTTGATCAGTGGTTAACTGAGTGTGAACCATGGCTTATAGTCAGTTAAGCTAGACTCACTCATTCAATTTGAATGACCTCCTAAGGAATTTGAATTGTCTCTTCATTCATGCCTGTAGCATGACATTGTAATTGTAATCATTCATTCTTTATGTGAATATAGAGCAGCTACTATTCTTGTAGACCGATTACACCATTTCATGAGTTATTTGTTGATTAATCTTTGATGAGATTAATGATTTGTTCCTAGATCAATATACAAGATTAATAAGATGTGAATGTATGGAAGACTCATTACTGTAAGCAGACTGCATGCATTGCAAGAAGAGATGAATAAGAGTCGTGAATGTAATGTACCATCGATATGCAAACTATGTGCACTGATGTAATGTCATGGGTTTTATCGAGAGATGTCTGCAGGATTTGTACACAGACCAAAGCATTCGAGACACGACTCATGCCAAATGAATAGTGATTTTGTAGTTTTTTCCCATATTGGGTTTTCGTGTTACTTCCTATGTTGAATGGTGCATGTTAATGGTGTGAATGTTCTATTTTGTGTATTGTTGTGACTTATAATAACATGCTAGTTTCTGATTAAGTAATTATATTAACAAAACTTAATAGATCTTATGGATGTGTCACAAGTTTATGCATGAGTTGTAACACTCAATTAATAATATATGTGATGATATTTTGGTCGATGTTTAACATGTGAATATCCCCTTTAGCACTGCAGAAACCTGATTTATCTATCCCCTTTAGGTAGCTTGGGTGATACCTCACTTGCGTCGCAGGTGTTACTTACATGGTTAAATCATGTCACCCTAGTACCTTTGGGTTTTATTGGTTAGAGTGGGTGTTGAACCTAGGACAGTCAAAGAAAAACCAACAAATGGTTTTTTGTCAGAGCAAGGATCATTGTGAAGGGGACATTTTTTGGCACCCGACGAAGCCTGAAATTCAAGATTGAATAAAACAAAAGGCTCGAGAATTTACGCAAGAAGAAAATACAGGGTCACGGCTGACTACAGAGGAATGGCTACAAAGGTATTTTTATTCAGATATCCATGAGATTTTCTTTAGTGAATTCATAGTTATTTTCTATGAGTGGTTAACAAAATTATCACTCCATAGGAGAACTTTCCAAGGAGGTGAACCTAGGAGTTGGATGCCTCAACTAATCCAGCTACTGGAAAGTGTTAATAATACCATCTCTAGAGCTGTTGATTTCTGGGTCGACAACATTTTAAAGGGGTATATTACTGAGATCGTTGTGGATACTATTAATTCCTATAGTAATATTATGAGAGAATTTTTCCAAGGTCTCAAAGGAAGATACATGAAGTCTTTGAAACTCTGGATTAAGATACTAATATGTGCAAAAGGGATTCTATGAATGGATTCTAATGAGTAAGTCATTGTGCACAGAGAACTTGTGTAGTGTCTAGAATAATTTCTAGAGAAGATGGGAAGAGTGAGCTAAAAGGTTCCATGTTTATAGTGAGACTAATGAAGAGGGTGGTCGCCTAAGGAGTGGAAGAAGATTCTAATCGAAAAAGATGAAAAGGACTGGGACATGGAGAGAGAGTTGCAGTGTGACCAGAAGAGGGGACTATGAATTGGTGCCATAGATCGACAAGGATGATTAATATCATCTTATTTCTGAAGACAAGGAAGGGGTTTCAGATCCATCTCAGACCCAAGACTATGACATACCTACAACTCCTCATACATCTCTGACATCATAGGTAAGACCCAAAAGTGCATCAAAGTGTTTTTTGTTGAATAAGAGTAATAACAATAATCAAGATAGTGGTCAAAAGGTTCCTGCTGGTGGTCCATCTAATTCCATTTTGTCAGTATTGAAAAAGGAATAGGATGGTTAGGGATGACATGAAATTTCCTATATTCAATGGGAATGGGTTGGAAGACCCTAAGCAACATTGGTTTATGTGTGAAGCCTGTCTGGACTGTGCGACAAGTCCATGATGACGTAGTAAAAAGGGCTCAGATGATCACGACCTTTAGAGGTTGTGCTCTAGATTGGTATATGAAATTCTATGTGGTCCTTATGAGAAACCCTTATAAGTCTTTAGATCATATTCTAACTGGATTGATAGACAAATTCAAGAATCCTTAATCTAAGTCATAGTGTATTATGAATTTGAAAGAAATTAAGTAGTCGTTGGGTGAATTTGTTTGGGATTTTGACCAGAGATTCAAAACCCTTATGGCTAAGGTAAGCATTCATATGTTCGACGTTCCACATAAAGAGTGGTTCATTACTGCATTATTACCCCATATGTGTGTTCCCTTGATGCAGTAGAAGATAATATCTCAAATAAAATATTTGAAAATTGCACTGAAATAAAAAGCATCACTAGTTGGAGAAACTGGTGCGGGAATGGCACAAACTCAATCACAGCTAGATAATTTGTCACTACAAATCCAAGATATCAAGAAGGGGAAGAATATTCGTGAATATGCCTGGTTCACAAGGTGTAAAATGGAATATCATCATAGGGATTTGTTCCCATATTTTCAGGACTACCTTCCTTCAAGTACTCCAAATACATTAAATTCACAAGGGATGCCATGGTGTAGGGTATGTCAAACTAAGGGACATCGTTCAAAATAATGATTGGATTTACAAAAGATAATAAGTATGCCTTCTAGTCTATATTATAAATTTTATCGATCTATGTGCCATGATGGAAAGGACTGTAGGGCATACCAGTTGTTGCATGAAAAGACAATGGATGCCTACTTGATTAAGAATGACAAGCAAATGAAAGTTGAGAGACCACATGCACAGTTCCCTCAACCCAAGGGGTGGTAATTTTATAAGTTAAGGAAGAGGAGGATGATTTGGTTAAGGGAATAGGTCAAAACATCTACTATAACCATGGGAAACCAGGACACTATTCCAGAGACTGTACAAATCCTACATCATGTTCATATTGTAAAACAATGGATCATACCATAGAAGAATGTCCTCATCTTATTGCTTAATGGCAGGCCAAGGTCACTAAGAATTAGAACCTGCCCCTGAATGTAAATCAGAATGTTCAAAAGATTTTAGCTAAGCCCTGAGATAAAACACCAACTGTCGATGTGTTAACCAGGGTAGGTGTTGCAACTGGACATGGTAAAGAAGAACCATGGAAAACTATGAGAATCTTATTTGTAGCACAAAAGAAAGTTCCATTTGATGTGAAAAAAGAGAAATTGGTCTTCTTCAATGCACAAAATGAATTTATGGATAAGAAACGTTCCTCAACATAGGTTCTTCCTCTAGTATTTGATGAAGGTTCAGCCATAGACATGCCACTAAGCTTTAATCAATCCATTCCAAAGAAGTCGACAAACCAAGTAAGCATTCAGAGGGATTTTTTGAAAAGTTGTCTAGCACTTGTCAAAAATGAAGATGCTCTAGCAGAGCTATCAACTCTAATCAAAGAACCTAAGAGAGGCCTTTGACAAGAAAATAATGTTAACCATATTCATAAGAGACATAAGACTGGTAGATAATTACGCCTGAATGCTCAAATAGGTGATTATGATATGGATTATTAGATTCTGATAGTTAGATCTTGGGACAAAAATAGTCTTCACATAGATTGCACAAGAAAAATATAAAGAAGAATACTTTCTATTACACAATGAGTTGAAGAACAATATGAGAAATATTCCATACAATAATATTCACATTATGGGTGAATATATAATACAACATCAAGGAATAATTCATATACCTGAAGAGGCAATTGAATCTACCAACCTAGACTGACTTAGGAGCTAACTCAATGTGGGAAAATCACCACTAGAGCTAACTAGTGCAACTCTAGATCACTAAAATAGTTAATAATCAGTTAACTGAATAGGGTAGGTGAAAAAAGGCTCACAACTAGTTAACTGAAGAGGGTAGGTGAACAAAGGATCCTATATTCCCTTGAATCATGCAAACTGGAGCTAGAGACATTGGAAGTGATCTAACTGATGGGGATTGGAGCACAACTAGACATCACTAAATATCTATTGGAGTCAATTGTTGGACACCGCTGGTGACACTCCGAGTGGGATCCTAAATTATAGGGATTGATTTTATGTAGCACCAAAATGAATGCAGAAATGTGCAGAATTTGGTAGATGTCTAGTAGATGTGTCCCATATGCACTGGTGAAGTGATGAACACCTCCTAAGCTAGGGAAATAAACAAATAAACTAATGTGGTTAAAGAGAGGATTAATAATCATCCTAACAAGGATTTCCCAACTTGAATACATTTTTTTCATAATTTTAAGATAAGGTATTTGATCCACAACGACTGTGTAATGACCCTTTTTTTTAAATTTTACCAAAATGCCCAATTTTCCAATTTTTTCACAATTTTGGCTCTTGACTAGTTTTAGTGTCTTGGTCTCCAATTCAGCCCAATTGCTTCCAAATATTCAGAGAAGGTGTATGAATGATATAATAAATTAATTATTATGTTCAAGGATGTATTATGGCCCTCCAAACACTTCTACAATTCTGTACTAGATTCTGAATAAGATAGAGGATTTTATTGGCAATTTTGGGCTCAAATCCCCCCCGGGTAAGTGGTAGAAAAGGATTCCCAAATGTGAAGAAAACCACTAAAATTATGAAATTGAATAATGGGATGTGTATAATACATTATAAAATACTCATATTCATAACCAATTGACCTCCCATGTCTATTATAACTTCTTTCAATCAGATATAAAAAACTAGTTTTGGACCCTTGGGAAAATGAGGTGTAGTTTGCTCCAATAGTTATGCAATTTGACCCAATGGAAAAAAATTCTCAGTTAGTGAACATGAAACCCATATTATGATTTAATTACATCCCATTCATTCATAAATCATCAATATTTTACACATCCATTCGAATTCATCAAGATTACAAGAGTTTACAACAAGGTAGTGGGGAAATGGCAATGTTTTTTCATTATTGAGCAATAATACATGATATTTCTTGGCCTTTCGACCTGAGATATTTCTGAAATTAAATAAAATATAATTTACATCAGAATACAAAATACTGGAGCAAGATAAGCTCCCTCAAATAGATGAATATCTCACCAGGTGTGTCTCACTCCATGGAGCTGAAATATGGTGAGAAAACTTGAGATGAAAGGAAGAACAAGCTGAAATTTGATGTTTCCATGAGCTAATGTAGATTGAAATTGTAAATAAGAATCCATTAAATATCCTTGAAATACCTGAGTGTCCTCTCCCAACACCAACTAGGATGGGAATCTTTCACCCACGAAATTGGCTAAGACGTGAACTAGTCATCTACCAGCTCTCTCTCTTCACAACAAGAAATTTCACAAATGATAAAAAATACATTATATTGGTTGATTCCTATATTTTGTAAACTTCCTTATCCTTCTAAGGTTCCCAATCCATCCACAAACTCAATCCAAGTCGAATTAGGGTGTGTGCTCATGAATTGACATGTGTCCCCTCTTTCCTAGCCTTCCACCTTCCCCAAATTTGGGTAGGAGCCCATTGGGCTTCCCAAAATCACATGAGAGCTCTACTGGATGGTATATTTAGACATGACATGCCATATATGTCATATTTCATCCTTTAGGTGTGACTTGTGTCATAATTGTAATAGAATCTCCATCATTGGTGTCATAGATGTCATAAATGTAAGGGGAATCTAGCCAAGTGTCCATGAAACTCCCATTTGGATCTTCCTCTCCCCATGTAAGTTAAAATTAATCCAAAATTAGACCTATTATGTATATGGACAAGTATATTAACCTTATAATCCATCCAAAAACATTAGGCTTCCCATATATTCGAGATTGCAAGAGGAGGATGCCATTTAACATAGGAATTCTAGCTTGAGTGGGCCCCATAGTCTCCATGTGTCTCCATTATCCATAGCCAGTTCATTTTTCACTTGCATTCATTTAATTAAATACATTAAATAAATATTTATTCCTTTTAATGTCTAAACACCATTTATTATCTCCCTTATTAACTTTCCAATGTTTTCACCCAACCTAGCGAACTAGTAGGATTGATGGAATTTCCCTGCTATGTAATTATTTAAAATGGGGACATTACAGTCCTCCCCACCCAATATTGCTTGTCGTCAAGAAATTTCAGATTCGGATGCTGCAAAATATTCTCCACTTCCCATGTGGCATCTTCACTTGGTAGATCCTTCCACTGCACCAAGTATTCTTTGATTGTTCATCTCCTTAATCTTCTCTCCCTTGTATTCAAAACCTTTTCCGGAATAAGTGTGAGATGTCCTTCATCATCCAAAGGAGGGAGTGTATCTAAAATTAAAACTTGCTTACCAATAGATTTCTTGAGATAAGAAACATGAAATACATTATGAGTTTTACTCCCTTCCGGAAGTTCCAACTCATATGCTACTTCTCCAATCTTTCGTATTACCTTGTAGGGACCATAGTATCTTGGCTTTCACTTTTTTGCTCCATTCCTTTTGAGATATGTTTTTTTGTATCACTGCAACCTAAAATACACTAAATCATCAAATTGTTTATCTGCATATTGTTTTTGTTGATTTTGAGCAACCTGCAAATTGCCTTTTAAAAGCTTTAAAATTTCATGGCTTTCTTCCACCCAATATTTTTCTTTTGGAGCTCTACTATCAAAAAATATAATATAAGCAATGTAAGTGCATCATAACCATATAATTCTCTGAGAGGAGACATTCCTATTGACATGTGAAAGGTGGTGGTGTAGCAAAACTCACCCAAGTGTAGCCATTTTGTCCAAGCTTTTTGTTGTTCTCCCACATAGTTTCGGAGGTACCCTTCCAACCATTTATTCACCATCTCTATTTTTCCATAAGTTTGGGGATGGTAGCTTGTACTTGGAGTCAACTGAGTGCCCAAAAATCTGAAAATTTCTTTCCAAAAAGCACTCATGAATCTACCATCTCTATCACTCACAATGCTCTTGGGGAGCCCATGCAATCTGAAGATTTATTTGAAAAACTGGTCTGCCACTTGTGCAGCACTAAAAGAGGATGTAACAGAAAATAAATGAGAAAACTTATTCAATCTATCCACTACGACATATATGCAATCCTTTCCCAAATATTTGGGCAAACCGATGATGAAATCCATCGATATATTGTCCCATTTTTTCTCTGGAATGGGAAATGGTTGTAATAAACCAGATGGGTGTCTGAGTTCTGATTTGTTTTGCTGACATACCTTAGATTTATTCACATACTTCTGAACACATTCCTTCAGCCCCTTCCAATAGAACCTTTTCCTTAGTTTCCTATAGGTTTTGAAGATCCCCGAATGGCCTGCTAATGGGGAATCATGTGCTTCCTGCAAAAGTTTGTACTTAAGCTATGAATATAGAACCAAATAAATTCTACCCTTATATTATATCATCCCATTTAAAATTCTGTATTTATCATCTCCCATGATTCCATATAACACATCACAAACAAACTTATCTTTGGCATATTCAACTAGTAGCATGTCTTTCCAATTTTTAGCAATGTCTATGAGAGAAAAAGAAGGTCTTCAAGATAATGCATCTACTACAATGTTATTCTTTCCTTCCACATATTCAATATCAAAATCATAATCTTGGATATTGCTTACCCCCTTTTGTTGCCTTTCATTTAGATCCTTTTGTGTAAGGAAGTGTCTTAGACTATCGTGGTCAGTTTTCACCACAGACTTGTTGCCTACCAAGTATTGTTGGAATTTGGCCAAGGAATGCGTGATGTCCAACATCTCTTTGTATTATATGTAGTAAATATTTTCATGAGTCTACAACTTTTTTCTCTCAAAGGATATAGGGTTTTGGACTTTCTTTAGGACAACCCCTACTCCTCCACCTGAGGCATCACATTCAACAACAAAAGGCTTAGAAAAATCAGGTAATGAAAGTATGGGACAACTACTGATTACCTATTTCATTTTTTGGAAGGCCTTTTCAGCCTCTTAATTCCACTTTAAATCATCCTTCTTAGTCAAATCAGTGAGTGGAGAAGTCAACTTGGAGAACCCTTTCACAAACTTCTTGTAGTATGTACATATTCCAATGAAGCCTCTTACTTCTGTGATGTTTTTTGGTGATGGCCATTCTAAGATAGACTTGATCTTTTCCATGTGAAATTTCACTCCATATTTCCCAATAATGTTCCCAAGATATAATATTTATTTCATCCTAAATTCACATTTAGACATCTTAGCATACAAATACTGTTCTTGCAAAGTTTTCAACACAATCTCTAGGTGTTTGTTGTATTGCACTCCAACAATTAAGAGTGCTCTCCAATCCATACAAATTGGAAAGAGAATTCCGGGATCCCTTTTTCTTGTATGCATTCTTCTAAACATAATGAGTACATAATATATATATTTAAAGTACATAATAAAAAATTACATCAAGGAGGTGCCTCATCAAAAAGTCATGCAAGTGCTTATACCTCCAAGTAAGTAGACCACCATTTTCCAAGTGCATACAAGCTTCAAGTGACCAATCAAATCTGCTCCAATGACATAGGTGAGGATCCCATGTCCTATATTTCTACTCCAAAAGGATGTGATATGCATCAAAATATTAAGCCATGTATTCTTTCATCCAAGAAGTGAATGAATGATCTCCACTAAAATGTGAACCAAATAATGAGCAAGTGAAAGAAGGAGACTTCAAATGACTCAAAGAAGTCTCACCCATACATCCATGAATGAGAGGATCATAAATATATAACAAAGCATGTGTCTGGAAAAAAAAATGTTCTCCAATCATAAATCTATTCACCCCAGTGTTGGATGAAGTTCCTCCAACATCAAATGAACCAAGTGTTGAGCAAGAGAAACCACAAGTCTTCAAGTGACTCAAATTCCTATCATAGGTGCATCCATGTAGATGTGTATCATCATAAAGTAACAAAGGATGCTGCTGCAAATTTGAATAAGAATGTGCTCCAACCATGTCATCATAAAAATTAAATCTAGGAGTTCCATACTCCTCATGTGGCACCATAAAAAAGAACCCTTTCACCCATACTTCATTGAGACTAATGCTGCAAAACTTGGAATGGTAAGATGTAGGAGAATGAACTAACTCACCCAATTGATTAAAAAGTGCAGAAGTTTCATCATGGGAAATATCCCTATGGGTAGTATCATGCAGCTCCTTCAAAAGTGTGAAACCTTTGTCATGTATTGGTTCCAATGTATTGGAATCATTCTCTTATTTAAAAAATGCATAACCTTCATGAAGATACAATTCAAGTTCCTCTTCCACCACATCAAGTGTTTGGATCTCTTCAAGTTCATATTCAGTATTTTCAATAGAAACTTATTCATACTCATGTGATGTCTCTTCATATTTTTAAGAGTCAATTGGGAGTGAATTTCTATCCTCTTGATGTACTACTTCTTCTACTTCACCTATTTCAGAACTAGGTGGTTCATGGGTCTCCTCCTTTTTCTCCTTCAAGCAAGCTGATGCATTTTCCCCCTTGGTTTTTGCAAAATAAATATATTTTTCCAAATTTTGGATAGCCAAAAATTTGAATCCTTTCATAATATTCTTATTCATGTCTTCAAATATAGGTTCCATAATTTTTATAAGCTCCTCACCATCATATGAGGTTCCCTTTTCATCCCTAGTCATAGTTTCCTCTTCAACAGAAGCACTTTTGGGTTTCAATATATAATGGTGGTCCATCAATTATTGTACTCACAAATATCAGACCAAATAAGGTTCCAATATCATCCTTTTATACCACTTGTAATGACCCCTTTTTTACATTTTTACCAAAATGCCCAATTTTCCGAATTTTTCACAATTTTGGCTCTTGACTAGTTTTAGTGTCTTGGTCTCCAAATCAGCCCAATTGCTTCCAAATATTCAGATAAGGTGTATGAATGATATAATAACTTAATTATTATTTTCATGGATTTATTATGGCCCTCCAAACACTTCTGCAAGTCTGTACTAAATTCTGAACAAGATAGAGGATTTTATTGGCAATTTTGGGCTCAAATCCCCCTTGGGTAAGTGGTAGAAAAGGCTTCCCAAATGTGAATAAAACCACTATAATTATGAAATTGAATAAATTAATGTATATAATACATTATAAAATACTTGTATGCATAACCAATCGACGTCCCATGTCTATTATCACTTCTTTCAATCAGATATAAAAAAACTAGTTTTGGACCCTTGGGCAAATGAGGTGTAGTTTGCTCCAATAGTTATGCAATTCGACCCAATGGCCACAAATTATTATTTAGTGAACATGAAACAAATAATATTCTTTAATTACATCCTATTCATTCATAAATAATCAATAGTTTACACATCCATTCGAATTCATCAAGACGACAAGAGTTTATAACAAGGTAGTGGGGAAATGGAAATGTTTCTTCATTATTGAGCAATAATACATGAGATTTATTGGAATTTATACCTGAGATATTTATTAACTTAAATAAAATACAATTTACATCAGAATACAAAATATTGGATCAAGATAATCTCCCTCAAATATATGAATATCCCACCAAGTGCGCCTCACTTCATGGAGCTGAAATATGGTGAGAAAACTTGAGATGAAAGGAAGAACAAGCTGAACTTTGATATGTCCATGAGCTGTTGTAGCTTTCACCTGTAACTAAGACTCCATTGAATCTCCTTGAAATACCTGATTTTCCTCTCCCAACACCAACTAGTATGGGAATCTTTCACCCCCGAAATTGGCTAAGGCATGAACTAGTCATCCACCAGCTCTCTCTCTTCACAACAATAAATTTCACAAGTGATAAAAAATCAATTCTCTTGGTTGCTTCCTGTATTTTATAAACTTCCTTATCCTTCTAAGGTTCCCAATAAATACACAAACTCAATCCAATTTGAATTATGGTGTGTGCTCATGAATTGACATGTGTCCCCTCTTTCCTAGCCTTCCACCTTCCCCAAATTTGAGTAGGAGCCCATTGAGATTCCCAAACTCACATGAGAGATATATTGGATGGTATATTTCGACATGAAATGTCATATATGTCATATTTCAGCCTTCATATCTGAATTGTGTCATAACTGTCATAGAATATCCATCATTGGTGTCATAGATGTCATAAATGTAAGGGGAATCTAGCCAAGTGTCCATGAAACTCCCATTTGGCTCTTCCTCTCCCTATGTAGCTTACAATTCATCCAAAATTTGACCTATTCAGTATATGGAAAATTATATTAACCTTATAATCTATCCAAAAATATTAGGCTTCCCATATATTCGAGATTGCAAGAGGAGGATTCCATTTAACATAGGAATTCTAGCTTGAGTGGGCCCCATAGTCTCCATGTGTCTCCATTCTCCATAGCCATTTCATTTTTCCCTTGAATTAATTTAATTATCTCCATTAAATAAATATTTATTCATTATAATGTCTAAGCACCATTTATTAGCTCCCTTATTAACTTTCCAATGTTTGCACCCAACCTAGGGAACTCGTAGGATTGATGGAATTTTCCTGCTATGCAATTATTTAAAATGGGGACATTACAGACTGTAAGATCTTGATGTGGACCTGAAAGCTACACCAGAAAGATGGTATTATTATCATAAACAGTCCATTACAGAGTGGCCTCAGTATCAAATTCTTGTAGAGATCTGTTTTGGTGATAATATTCCTTATGTTGGTAATAAGTATAATGGGTTGACAAGTCTCGTCGACCATCTTGATAGTTGTTGTGCGACATGGAGATCGGTGCCCAGGAAGGAATGGGTACATTTTTTTATACATGCTTTAGATACAATACCAAGAAATTTGTATATGTCACTTGAGTTGTGGTGAGGGACTATAGACTAGGATGACTTGGCTAATAGCTTTAAACACACTTTTATCTTTGCGGACGAAAGTCTGTTGATTGATGCTTCTTTGAAAGTCATTAAAGCCAGGATTTTTTAGGACATTTATGTTCCAGTGTCAAGTCTACCACAATGGAATGCAATAGTCCAGAGCCTGATGGAGTGCTACAATGTATCTGGGGAACCTAAAGATGATGATACACGAGATATTCACCTCCCTAAATCTAAAGGTAGTTGAGCACTAAAGGAACCAAGTCTGTCATCTGAAAATTTTTTGAAGGCCCTAAAAATTAATAAAGAAAGTGAACATTGGGTCTCCTAAGAATATGAAGCTTGCAAGTATTTGGGATTATTGGCATAATGAGACTGTCGGGAAAATCACTAATTTATTACAAAAGTTTCAAGACCTATTCTCGGATAAGTTTACAGAAATGAAATGAATTATTGGGGATATGAGTGGAATGGAAATTCCCCTCAAGTAGGATGGAAAACCTGTCAAGCAGCGACCCTATAGATTGAGCCCCATATACAAATAAAAGGTTAAGGAAAAATTAGACTAAATGTTGGATGCAGGGATTACTAAGCCCATCAAAGAATCAGAGTGGATCATCTCAATGGTTGTACATGATAAGAAAACTGGTGAAGTCTGTATTTGTGTCAAATTGAGAAAATTAAATGATGCTTGCTTGCATGATCTATTTCCTACACCCTTTATAGATGAAGTCCTAGAAAATGTAGGGGGACAAGAAATGTATTCATTTACTGATGGATTTTCAGTGTATCATCATATCAATATTGTAGAAGAGGATTGACCTAAGGCCACCTTTGCGGCAAAGTGAGTTTCTTCTAGTACATGGTAATTCCATTCAGAGTTAAGAATGCACTTGCTATTTTTTCTAGGATAGTGGTAGTTGTTTTTAAATATTTTATTCATAAATTCTTAGAGGTCTACTTTGATTTATAGACAGTATATGGATTAATAAAATACCATATTGAGAGTCTTCGGATGATGCTTGAATGTTGTAGACAATTCCAAATTTCTTTAAATGTGAAGAAATGCATCTTTTGTGTTCCTTTTGGTATTTTGTGGGGTCATGTAGTATGCAGAGAAGGGATGTTCATTGATCCTACAAAGATTGCAATCATTGTCAATCTTCTACCACCTTCATTAATTGAACAAATAAGGACTGCATTGGGCCATACTGGGTACTTTCATAAATTTATCAGAGGATATGCGAAGATTACAGCTTCGATGGAGATGGAGAAATTATTGAAGAAATATGCTAAATTCTAATGGAATGAGGATTGTCAAAAGAGTTTGGATGTGCTTAAAGAGGAAATGGTTTCAGCACCTATTCTAGTATTTCTTGACTATAGGAAATAATTTCATGTGCATGTAGATGCATCATATGTTGCATTAGGATTCCTACTTGCATAACCAGATGAGGGGTACCCTATTGCATTTTCTAGTAGAAAGTTGTCGACTGCAGAAAGGAATTGTACAACAACTAAGTGAGAGGGACTTGTTGTGGTATCTGCACTCCAAAAAAATTGACATTATTTATTGGGAGGTCATTTTAAGATGTTTACAGATCATTTTTCCTTGAAATACTTGGTCAATAAGCCAATGTTGGGGGGAATATATGTCGATGGATTCTTCTCTTCCAAGAGTTCAACTTTGAAATTATTGTAAAACCAGGCAGGTTAAATGCAGGTCCCGATCATCTCTCAAGGTTAGAAAATGACAAAGAACCAACTAGTCTAAATGATAGTCTTCCTAACGCATAGTTATTCGTACCAAAAATGGTTGATGTTTACTTTGAAGATATTGTATATTTCTCAACTATGGGAAGGGCACCAGAAGATTTTAGTACAACACATAAAAACAATTGGTTGTGAAAGCCACAGATTTCCAACTTATAGTTGGACAGTTATACAAGATGGGACCAGATGAGATACTCTATCGCTGTGTTTTGGAACATGAGTGACAAATTGTTGCTTCGAGAGGCGCTCTACAGCCCAGTATGAGGGAGATATTGTAAATTTATGTGGAATATCTTGTAACATTTGTCAATACTATGTTGTAATGTTTGTTACTACCGAAATAATAAAAAATAAAATTTTAATTATTCATGAAAATTAATGTTGGACACAAAAACAACGTAATATGGGGGAGATGTTGTAATGTTCCTACCTAATAAAACAATAAAAAATTTAAAAATGAATTATCCGCAAAAAAAAAAGCGGTTAGATAAACAACACAATATGGGGGAGATGTTGTAATGTTCCTACCTAACAAAATAATTAAAAATAAAAAATTGAATTATCTGCAAAAAAAAAATGTTTGCATTATCCTAAACAACCCACAGTTTTATTGTACATGGTTTAGGAGGGCCTTGCAAATGGTTTTAAAATCATGTGCAAGGACTCCTATACAACCAATGGTTTTATTGTACATGGTTTAGGAGGGCCTTGCAAATGGTTTTAACACCATGTGCAAGGCCTCTTAAACAACCCATGGTTTTAGGAGGACCTTGCACATGGTTTTAAAACCATGCATGGGGTAGATGTTGTAATGTTTATTCCTAACAAAATAAAAAATATTATATGTCATCCATAAATAATATTAAATAATAATAATAATAATATTATATGTTGACCATAAATAATATTAAATATTAATAATAAAAATATTATATATTGACCTTAAATAAAAAGATGTGTCTTTTGGTTTGAATCAAATCAATAGCTCCTTCAGTGAAATACTTAATAATAGGTTTGCACCTTGAGAGATTTGATCCCTCTTGGTGCTTGATAGAGCCTAGGATTTGGATCGTCTATGACGATATTAGTTGAATCTCATGTTGGAGTTGCAGGTGGTCACTATGCAGGAAAAGAACGATGCACAAAATATTATAGGAAGGATTATGGTGGCCTACACTTCATTTCTATGTGCTTGAATACTGTCGCAATTGTGATTCTTGTAGAACAGGTCTCAGACACTGAAAGAGGGGGGTGAATCAATGTCTGTTAAAACTTTAAAAATCTCTTGCCAAAACACAAATGACATTTAATGAGTCATAACATTTACCAATTATATATATACGAAATAACAAACACATATGAATATATCAAATGTATTTTTGTTAAATAAAATTTTACATCACTTCACATGAACTAGCTAGACCCAGCTCTCTTACAAGACCCAGCTTGTATACATGACCCAACATGTAGAGAGGAATCCAATCCTCATTCAGGATCCAACCTAATTTTAGACACCAATATGTTTGAATGAACACAAGGTCCATATTAATGGTAGAATATCCACCAAGATATTATTTATTATCCACCGAGATACACTTATGAATGAATATGTTTCCACTATATATACCTCTCCAATAGTCATGTGTGTTTTGAAATAAAACAACCTTTCAAAAACAATGTGACTTTATAAGGGAAAATGTCTCTTCATTAACTTCTTGACTTGTTAATTCACTTTTGTATTTTAACTAAACATTCCTCTCTTTTTTAAACTAGTTTTAGTTATAGCCATAATTGGCTACTTCTCATTTTAAACTTCGCCAACACCTTTTCAAATAAGACTTTCAATTTCATGATCTTCAACAAATTATTTTAATTTAGTTTTTATGTCAGTGATCTTCATAGTAGCAACATGGAAACCAATTACTCCAGGTTCAATGCATCAACTAAATTATTTGTTACAAAATCAAGCACAACCTGCTTTAAGGCAAAGGTTATGCCATTACTATTTTCTTTCACCATAAATTTCAGATTCTACTAAACAAAATATTGGTAAGTCAAATCTCAATGAATAGATTATTGTGACATGGGTTAATGGCCCAACCATTCTCCAAATTCTTAGACTAACCACAGAACTCATGCGCACCTTGGTAATAAAGAGCAATAACTGTTGATAACTTTTCATCCATATATGGGGCATGATGCTTCACCCTATGGACGATTATGGAATTATTTTGTACATGAGCTATATAATTTAAGACTACACTACAACATGTCTACTTTGCACTCCTCCACCATCGCAGAAAGCATATTCTTTTTCTTTTCAGAATTATAATTGTTAGGAGAAGACTGCATATTCATTCTAGATGCTTCAGGAGGTAAACATTGCTTTGAGAAGTACGTTGTAATGCCCTTTATTTTCCTTATTGGAGTCTTAGTCACTTATGAAGCTTTTAGTGTTGAAGTCTTTGTCACTTATGAAGCTTTTGGTGTTGAAGTCTTTGTCACTTCCAATGAATTTAGTATTGGAGTGCTTGTCACTTTCGAGGCTTACACTGGAGAAGGAAACATACTAAATTTTTCGAGGACCTCCATTTTGACCTGCCAACAGTTTTCTACAAAATCATATATTTCATGGATTTTTCTTTTCAACTGCTTCTTTGGTATGTCGGGAAATTTGTTATGCAGAGACTTAACTATCTTATTCATGCCTTGGGTAGAGGACTTAATAGTATGAACCAATTCAGGTATGTCTGAGTCGGGAAGAACAGAGTAGTTTTTCTTTTGTTGTTTAGAAGCCTTTCAGTCCTCTTTAAGGCTCACCTCTACTGGACGCTCGGAAGGCGGCTCAATAAGTATTTCTGGCGAGCAAATATGAATCCGAAGAGCTTGTAAGAAAATGTGTTCCAGTATATTCCTAGTACTCAGCTCAGGAGGACAGTGTTCACTCTTCAAATTATATAGATTCGTTATGACAAAAACATGGTTTGATCGTAAGGCTTGTTTTGTTGCATCTTCTAGGACCTTTTGCTGCCTCTCAAATGCATGCCACTCAAACTCAGTTTCTAGTCATTGGTTATTTCCACCATTTTGGGGAACACTATAGGAAGGTAAAACCTCTTGCATATCATCTTCCATATATAACTCAATGTCATCCAAAGAGACACCCTCATCTTTAGAAAGATACCCATCAGGCACAAAAATCCCGTCACTGTCATCATCTTCCTCAGATTTAAATTTATCTATGTCAACCTCATTCTTTTCTTCCTCATCATCCTTGTCACAGTCAAAAAGGATTTCCCCAGGATCTTCCTCTTCCCATTCTTCATCACTATCATTCTCATAGTCCAAAGAAGATTCCTTTATAAAAGGATTTTGAGGCACAATGCCATCACTTTTCTTTGAGAAGGTTCCATAATAAGCAGGTTTATGGCTGTGATCAAATTGAAAAAGCTTTCTTCTCTTCTTGTGAAGCCTATTTTCTCTATGTGTATTGGTATTCCCATTATTACAAGGAAAACCGTCACTCAAAACTTCTTTCGAGTCATTTACAAGGCTCTTTGACATGAACTCATGATCTTCAACCTCACTATACATCCATTTTTTGTTTGTAGAGGATTTTAATTTCGACAGCGCTATAGCTTGAGTATGTCATTTTAATGCCTTTTATAATGACAGTTTTAATGTTATTTTGATCCATTTAATAGTGACACTTGAATATGTCATCATTGTTATCACATATACTCTTGCTTGTTGCTCTGGCATCTCTATCATGCCACATATGATTGCCATCAATGACAATATACACAATCTACTTTTTCCATATTGCCAACAATCTCCCCCTTTGGCATTGATGGCAATACTACTTTCATTTCTACCTCTTTGACATCAAGGGCAAAGGGTTGAATAGTTCCCCCTAACTTTGATTCCTAGTACCAATTTTTGTGTCATCTATCTCTTTTCACATGAGTGAAAAGCAATGTGATCAAATTAGGGTTGCTTTAACACATCTTCCATGGTTGCAAGTTGTCGTCACAAACCTACTATTACTTTTCATCATAGTGATTTCTGACATCAATGATAATGAATCTCTTTTCTCCTCCTTAAATGTCAATATTTTTACCTTTCTTGTTGCTATTAAAATACTTCATTCTGTTTTCAAACGTATAATCCTCTATTGCACTCTCATGTAAGGATATGAGTTCATCTTTTAAATAATGCTTTCTTTGAACAAAAATACACAGATTTTTCTTTCAAATTAGATCCCCCCAAATTAGTGCTCTTTCTTAAACATGTAATACCAGTTAACCAAAAATTCTCTTTTATTCATAACATCCCTTTTATTTGGAATATCTTATCAATTTCAAGGATAGAGAGCTATCTTTACTTTTCTGCTTTTTAAGGACACTAATTGCTAACCTATCCAAAATTACATACTGATTTCTAATCTAAGTCATCTTTAGGTATTTTAAGTCCATTTTTAATCTTGACCTGAAGCAACTAAATTCTGAGAGTTTTTTTTGGACTGACATCTAATAAGAACTTATTTTAACAAAGTAAAAAAAACTTTCTTCATTTGGACTTTTCCATATTGCCAATTGTTAATTGTCTCCCCCTGAACTGATGCAACTTGGTTTTGACATTTTTTGTTTGGACTGATATCCAACAAATTCTTTCTAACAAAGTAAGAGTGTCATTTATATGTCTTCTTCAATGCTTGGATTTTCTTTAACAATGGTGTGGTCATCATTTATAGAATAAGATTCTTCTTCTAGAGATTCCTTTTCATAAGAGTCACCGGTTTTGACATGAGGATTAATACCTCCTATCTTTGGTCTCCAAACTTTCTTTATCTTCTTATTTGGACTTGTCTTTCTTGAACTCTTATGGATTTTCTCAGATTCCATCTTTAAATACATGTCATGAGGCATATTTCTTTCTAGAGTTTGAATGTCGTCTCTTTTCAAATCCCTTCTCTGACTCCTTGGAGCATCCTCCTTTTGATTGTATTGTTTCTTTGGATTCATGCAATTTTTTGCTTTGTGACCAAATCCTTCATAATTGAAACACCTTATGGAGTGACAAAACCATGTTGTATGCCCAACACTCTTGCATCCCCAACACTTTGTCTTTTCAGAGGAACTCTTTTGAGGTTTTTTTTCAAAAGTATCACATTCCATTGCTTTGTGTCCATGTTTGTAACAAGAGTAGAAGTAGTCATTGAATATGTTACCATACCAAGTTTCAATATGATATGATAAGCTTCATTTATGATGTGCTTCATGTTTTATCCTTTTTTTTCCATTATTTCTTCTCATGGAAGAGTTTTGATCTAGTATCTGATTTATAATTGCACTATGTTTTTCTGAAGAGGAAGAACCTTCCTCAAACATGGACAGGGGAGTCTCATTCTCAACTTCTTTATCCTTTTTGTATCCAAGACCAGTTCTATCATGGGCTGGTCTTTTCCTACTCCAAATTTCATCTATAATGGTTGAGCTATTATATATATTTCTCTTCTCATTTCCCTTGTATGGAAAAATATATTTGGATTGAAGATAATCCATTGCTTTCCTTTCTCCACCTTTTGTGAATGTACTAGCGTAACTTTTCTTTATCTCACTTCCTGTGAGACATGTATATTCTTCCTATTCTTTGTTAATAATATATTTTTATTTAGTAGCATCCTATTTTCTAAATACTAAGTCAACCATCCTTTGATACCTAGACTCTTTCTCCTTTAAGGTTGCATGATCTTTTTCAATCTTCTTCTTGTCATCCTGCAGTTCCTTCTCAATCTATTTCATGGAGATATTCAAATATTCTTCTCTTTGATTTAGTGACCTTTGTCCATCTATAATCCTTTCTTGTCTTTCTTGTAGGTTCTTCTCCCAATATAGTAAATTTTGCCTCTCTATAGGCTCCCTTCCTTTCATTTGGTTCTCTTGGTCAGGAAGCCTTCTTTCATTAGCTTCAATTTGTCTTCTAAGGTTAAAGACTTCGGACTTTACCTCTTTTATTTCATTAATTTTATTTTCCAATTGTAAATTAAAACTAGAGAAAGTGTTCTTCAATTATTTTTCCTTGTCATCTAGCTGGATCCTTTGCTCATTCAATATCATCTCAGCAGCCTCATGTTTCTTGGTTAGTGCACAGAACTTATCCTTTAGGATCTTCAAGTCATTTTTTGTATCTACTAGACTCTTACATGTTCTTCTAGAATTTTGGGATTCCATCCACAATCCATGTAGTAACTCATTGATCTTGAAAACAGTTTCAATATCACTTAGAGTGACCATAAACATGTTTTCAATCTTATCAAAAACATTTATAGGGTAAAAGCTTATCTTTTTCTTGGTATTTTCAATTGCAATAAGAAAGTCTTCCTTCAATTTCTTCAAGTCTTCATTCTTAGTAATCGGGCTTTTATCTTTGAGAAGTAATAGGTATTCTTCTGTTTCCTTAGAAAGTACTTCATCATCATAACAACTGTCATTTGAAAGTTCATCTAGCCCAATGTTTTCTTTGTTTTGTGATGAGGCAAATAAGAGATTGTTCTCTTCAGTGCTCAACATATCTTTACTTAGTTATTCATCATATTTTTGACTTGTATATTCTCTTGCACTTTGATATTGGGCTTGATATGCGTCTTCAATATTTAGCCATAGATTTCTTACAGAGGTGTAGTGCCCTAGTCTCATCTTGACGTCATTTGATAAGGCTCTCTTAATAGTTTGCAAAGCGATAGAATTGAATTTCTGATCATCTTTTGAAATTCTGGTTTTGTTCTTCAAGTACCATTTCTTGCTTGCTACTGCATCCCAAACATGTAATCCTTTGGAATTCAACTGAAACTTCATGGAATCCCTCCAATTGGCATAGTCATCTCCATTAAACAAGGGAATTTTATCATCTTCATTTCCAGCCATTTTTAAAATGTTGATTCTGGCACCTATCTTTACATTAAGTGCTTGGCTCTAAAAAATGGACCTATTTTCCTTTTGGATCAGCCTTCCAGTAGTGATTTATTCAAAGAAAACCTGCTGTGATACCAATTGTAGAACAGGTCTTAGACACTGAGAGGGGGGGGGGTGAATCAGTGTCTGTTAAAACTTTAAAAATCTCTTGCCAAAACACAAATGACATTTAATGAGTCATAACATTTACCAATTATATATATACGAAATAAGAAACACATATATCAAATGTATTTTTACTAAATAAAATTTTACATCACATAACATGAACTATCTAGACCCAACTAGATCGAGAGACCCAGCTCTTTTACAAGACCCAACATGTAGAGAGGAATCCAATCCTCATTCAGGATCTAACCTGATTACAAAAACCAATCTGTTTGAATGAACATAAGGTCCATATTAATGGTAGAATATCCACCAAGATATTATTTATTATCCACCGAGATATACTTATGAATGAATATGTTTCCACTATATATACATCTCCAATAGTCATGTGTGTTTTGAAATAACAAAAACTTTCAAAAACAATGTGACTTTATAGGGGAACATGTCTCTTCATTAACTTCTTGACTTGTTAATTCACTTTTGTATTTTAACTAAACAGTCCTCTCTTTTTTAAACTAGTTTTAGTTATAGCCATAATTGGCTACTTCTCATTTTAAACTTCTCCAACACCTTTTTAAATAAGACTTTCAATTTCATGATCTTCAACAAATTCTTTTAATTTAGTTGTTATGTCAGTGACCTTCATAGTAGCAACATGGAAACCAATTACTCCATGTTCAATGCATCAACTAAATTCTTTGTTACAAAATCAAGCACAACCTACTTTAAGGAAAAGGTTATGCCAGTACTATTTTATTTCACCGCAAATTTTAGATTCTACTAAACAAAATATCGGTAAGTCAAATCTCAATGAATAGATTATTATGACATGGGTTAATGTCCCAGCCATTCTCCAAATTCTTAGACTGACCATAGGATTCATGCACACCTTGGTAATACAGAGCGATAACTGTTGATAACTTTTAATCCATCTATGGGGAATGATGCTTCACCCTATGGCCCGTTAGGGAATTTTTTGTACATGAGCTATATAATTTAAGACTACACTACAACATGTCTACTTTTCACTCCTCCACCATCGCAGGCAGCATATTCTTTTGCTTTTCATAATTATCATTGTTAGGAGAAGACTGCATATTCATTCTTGATGCTTCAGGAGGTAAACATCGCTTTGAGAAGTACGTTGTAATGCCCTTTATTTTCCTTGTTGGAGTCTTAGTCACTTCTGAAGATTTTAGTGTTGAAGTCTTTGTCACTTCCAATGAATTTAGTATTGGAGTGCTTTTCACTTTCGAGGCTTGCACTGGAGAAGAAAACATACTAAATTTTTCGAGGACCTCTGTTTTGACCTGCCAACGGTTTTCTACAAAATCAGATATTTCACGGATTTTTCTTTTCAACTGCTTCTTTGGTATGATGGGAAATTTGTTAAGAAGAGACTCAGCTATATTATTCATGCCTTGGGTAGAGGACTAAATAGTACGAACCAATTCAGGTATGTCCGAGTCTGGAAGAACATAGCAGTTTTTCTTTTGTCGTATAGAAGCCTCCCAGTCCTCTTTAAGGCTCACCTCTACTGGACGCTTGGAAGGTGGCTCAATAAGTATTTTTGGCGAGCAAATATAAATCCGAAGAGATTGTAAGCAAATTTGTTCCAGTATATTCCTAGCACTTGGCTCAGGAGGACAGTGTTCACTCTTCAAATTATGCATATTCGTTGTGACAAAAACATGGTTTTATCACAAGGCTTGTTCTGTTGCATTTTCTAGGACTTTTTGCTGCCTCTCAAATGCATGCCACTCAGACTCAGTTTCTAGTCATTGGTTATTACCACCATTTTGGGGCACACTATAGGAAAGTAAACTCTCTTGCATATCATCTTCCATATCTGACTCAATGTCATCCAAAGAGACATCCTTATCGTCAGAAAGATACCCATCATGCACAAAAAACCCATCACTATCATCATCTTCCTCGTATTTAAACTTATCTGTGTCAACCTCATTCTTTTCTTCCTCTTCATCCTTATCACAGTCAGAAAGGCTTTCCCCAGGATCTTCCTCTTCCCATTCTTCATCACTATCATTCTCATAGTCCAAAGAAGAGTCCTTTCTGAAAGGATTTTGAGGCACAATTCCATCACTTTTCTTTGAGAAGGTTCCATAATAAGCAGGTCTATGGCTGTGATCAAATTGAAAAAACTTTCTCATATTATTGTGAAGCCTATTTTCTCTATGTACAATGGTATTCCCATTATTGCAAGGAAAACCATCACTCAAAAATTCTTCCCAGTCATTTACAAGGATCTTTGACATGAAATCATGATCTTGAACCTCACTATACGTCCATTTTTTGTTTGTAGAGGATTGCAATTTTGGCAGCGGTACAACTTGAGTATGTCATTTTAATGCCTTTTATAATGACAGTTTTAATGTTCTTTTGATCCATTTAATAGTGACACTTGAATATGTCATCATTTTTATCACATATACTCTTTCTTGTTTCTTTGACATCTTGATCATGCCACATATGATTTCCATCCATGACAATCTACACAATCTACATTTGCCATATTGCCAACAATTATTTCCATAGATTAGGCAAACCATGTCAACAAGATGAAATGCCCTTCGTTCCACAATTTACATTGTAGGAATTTGATAAGTGGGTTTTTTATTTTGAGGGTCCCATTAATATACCAAGAAGAAGGACAAGTTCTTGGTATATCATTACCACAACAGATTATTTAGCTAGATGGGTTGAAGCAGCACTAGTCAGAGATTGTATTGCAGCAACTGCTACCAGAATTTTGTTTGATCATGTGCTCATCAGGTGTGGTTGTTCAAATATCCTAGCACAGGGTCTTCACTTAGTGAGACCATGCCATATCATGTTCATTCATGGCATATGAAACAATACCCCTATTTTGAAATTTTTTTGGAAAATACCTCCCAAAATCGTTTTTTTTAAACCCCCTCCCAATATGCCTTCCCAATTTAAAAAACCCCTATTTTCACTATATATTGCATGTATCCATTTTTTCATTTACATTTTTTATACCCCTTTATATTTATACCTAGTATATTGACATGATACCCCACATGCATTCTACAATGCACCTTGCTTCTTTCGATGTATATCGTGGATGCACATTACTTCACCCACAATGATCAACATCACAGAGATCACATTCCTTTCCTAAATTAACACTAGTTAGTCACTCCGACCTTTGACCTTTTTCCTCTCAACAATGAACAATCACATCAAGGTTATAGATTATGTCCAGAACATGGCTAAACACTCACTACTTGACTATTTTTCAAAAGCAAGAGCAAAAACATCAAACACTTGATAAAACTCGGAGTATATCTACACAAATATTGCTAAATTCAATTGACAAATAGAGATATTTTTTTACCTTTTTCCTCTCAACAATGAACAGTCACATCAATGTTCTACATGATGTCCAAAACATGGCTAAACACTCAATATTAACGTCAAAAGCCGTAAAACCATGCCCAATAACATAAGCAACTCTCAACTTGTAGTCTAAAAGTTTTTCAGCCCATTTAGTGAGTGGTTCACTATGATGCTTAAATATCTTCAATGTAAAATATAAATATAAAATGTATATTTACAAAAAAAAATAGGGTTAGGGTTCCAATTCCCTGATTCCTATTTTTTGGAAGAGTGTCGAATCTGCATTGGATTCTTCAGTCGATTCCGACCGCACCAACATTCTTGTATTCATGGTTACAACCCTTATACGTTATAACAAAGTGATAAACGAGTCGTTAATATCACTTATCATTGTAACTATGCAGTTGTAGTAGCTAGTTCTAGTGACAAGAAGGTGCCCCCTTCATTGGGTAGAGAAGGAATACTACAACAATGATATCACGGGTAACCATTTTGCCACATAATTTGGTCAACTGACCTATAAAAAATCAAATAAGCTCTAAAATTCATAATCTTGGGTACCTGGTATGAAATTGGACATTAGTTCCATAATCCAAATTGGGATTTGCATTTGGACTAGTGAATACTTTGCCACTTCTTTCCCCTTTGACTCTCAATAGAATACTAAATATAAGCCTAAAATTTGTCTTCTTTAAAATTTCTTGCTTAGAAAAAATGGAAAAACAAAACCAAGTATAACAAGGACAATTATTCTCTTCCCTCATGTTAATAAATCTGGCCATGTACATTTGACAGTTTTGAAATCCAATGTTTTGTGAAACAATGAACAATGAAAGTCTAAAGAGAAATATAAACACCAAAATTGAAAATTCATTCAATATGACAAGAATTCGTAAAATTTATGGATTAAACCCTGAACCCACTTCGCGCCCCTCTAAACCTCGATAGAATACAAATTGTCAACCTAAAATATGTCTTATTTAAATGTCTTGCTTAGAAAAAATGAAAAACAAAACCAAGAAAAACAAGGACACTTCATAGCAAAACGAATTTCATAGCAGACAAAGAAGAAAACGATTTAACTTGTCAATCATAATAAAAATAATTCAATAAATGAACAAAAATTTTAATGCTCTTAAAGTACATGAAATACTCCCAAAAAAATAAGACAATGCACAATTAAAAAAAATACAATGCATTAGGACCTGTCACCAGAACCACTCATAAATTGCCGACTTCTTAAAAAGGCTTCCCTAACTTGAGTTGACAGTACTTAACTGGTAGCTGGACTCCCTAACTTGAGTTAATAGGACTTAACTTTTCAATACATACCTAAATTTTATTAACATTATTCGAGTAATAGTTTTTAAATTACCTCTAGAATACTGCTAAAAAATGTGAAACGTGCAATTACACCCTCATGTTGAACAGGTGTTTCTCATGTATGACATATCAAAAGAACATCAGACAACAATTAGATTCATGATATCCTTTCATCTATCATCATGATATTATTTTTCATCTATTGGATTCATGCCTTTAAGGAAGGATTCATGTCATGTTGTCACTTCTATCAAGAGCTTTATCAGCTTGACTAAATAGAAATAATATTCTCTAATTCTCAGTAAGCTTTCGATTTAGTCAATTTAAACTAGTACCTTACCATACCATACTAAAAAGGTTAATCACTACACATACAATGACTGTACAATAGCATAACTTTCATAAGTTTAATCTCTAGAAATGAGTTCATTGCAACCAATTTTAGAATCCAAGATCCTGCTATGGGGGATATAAAGTTATAAACCATGAGAAACTCCATCTTTTAGAAATAATTATAAAATCCATGCATAGACATTAAAGAACTATTGAAATTGGATAAATATAGATGTTTGTAAGAGAAGAGAATTATGCCTATATATAAAACGACAAAGGAAACTAAAAGTAAGCACGGTCAAGCTTCACCCAATCATAAAGTAAGCAAGCTTTAAAATGTGAAAATCATTTCAAAAATTATGCAAAATGGTCCATATCTTAGGAGGATGTGCCACCTGTGGAGATGTAATTGTATGTGGAGACAAGGATCACATAGTTTCAAAATGGATGTATGATGAAGAATAGATGTCCATGCTTTTCCGTGAACATGGCCATTATTACAAGGAAAACAAGCAAATAGATAAAATTACATATTATGGGTTTTTAAATCATAAAGTGTTCAATGAGAGTGCTCAAAATACCTTTTTGTTCTTTTCTCGAGTGAAGTCCTTTGCCTTCTCAACCTCTGATTGAATCTTATTTTGCAAGAATTTTTCTTTCTTCTCAAGCATCTCTAGAGTCTACAAAAATTCAAAAGTGCAATAACTGATAAATCATCTTAAAGTTCTGCAATCTCCTGAACACACTTATAATAATAGTAAAAACATTTGGAATCTGATGTCTTGGAACTCACCAAACAATAAAATTGTAACTTTTAAGTTTTTACAATAAGATCAATAAAGAATACCTTCCTTTTGTAATCATTTCATCTCTCAATAAAAGAGTCAGACTAAAACATAAGCTTAGGCAAACATATATGTAAGCTGATCTCAAATACTAACAAACATCCCTTTTCCAATTATTAGGCTCATCCACACAAGCATAATAAGAAGCATTGAGTTTGAATATATTGTGGATGTTAAAAACATTTTGTGTACATTCACAATGTCATCATTGACACATCACTAGTGCCACATCAACATTGGGCACATCTATATACTGAAATAAAACTTAGGAAGTCATTTTAGTAGATCAAGTGTGCATGACTAGTGAGGATAGGAACCTAGGCATGTAAAATAGTTAGAGCCATGTGAACTGCAGTAAGAAAATATCAAATTATATTATAGGAAGTTTTGTATTGTGTGTGTTGTTGTAAAGAGATGAGACTATTCAGTTTTTCCAAACTTCAGGATGTGTGCTCTTTCTTTAATTTATTACTGCTTTGAAGTTTTAATTTTTTCTCTGTTTTAAAGGTACATAGAAAGAGGACTTTGTGCCAGAGATTGATGATGGGAAATCCAGATCATGTATTGATGAAAGCTTAAAGGATTCTACTAAGAAAGTACAGTTTACAAAAAAATTATAAAATCCAAGAAGCAACTGATGAGTCAAAGGAAATGTTGTTAATGAAAAAATATACATCTAATCAAATGAATTATGAGACTTTGGCCAAGAAACATGGTATTAAAAGGGAAGTACATAGGTAGGAAAACTAGCAAAAGACACATGGGGTAGGTGAGAATTCTCAACTCTAATTCTGATGGTGTTGATTTCATGAGTAAACATGATACATACATTTCCACAATTAATATTGCAATTATCTTATATCCTCTTCAACATTATTCAAGTGCAATGTTAGTATAGGATCCCTAGTACCAAAACACGGAGCCGATGAGAACTTATGTTGTATATTCTTGTAGCTTTCCATGAAGCAACAAAAGCTATGGATGTGGTGCAATACATGAAGAAATATTTTTAATTTTACTATATGTTCCAATGGTACCGTGGGATTAATTCATAGTATCCATCAACAAATCAATTACTGAAGGAAAATGTAGCAACACAAGCGAATTTGGAAGCAATTGATGATCCTAATGGTGCAATGACTACTATTTTCACCACTGCTGATATTAGTCTTACATTATTATTAGATGAGGCCCTTCACTATGAGAATTTCTTCACTATATTAGGAAGTGAAACTCAAAATAATGGAAGGCCTTATGCTCGTTTATCAATCTCAGATGACTTGACAAAAATTTCAGTTAAAAAATCACCACCTACAACTTACCTGAAGCTTATATGGCACCTTTTGAAGGTACTAATTTTCCCCTTAACAAGTAATCTAAATGTGACAAAGTGTGAAGTGAAAAGGGCAGTGAACATTGCTCATGATAGGGATTCTTCAACAATCCATTTGAAGGCCTAATTGGAATATTCTCATGGAAATTATCACAAAGCTATTAAACCGCTGATAATGTGCACTAAGTTACTGGAAAATCAAAGAAAATGATAATTTCAGTGCCATTTTTTTTAAACAGCCTAATTTTTCAAGCTCTTTGCATCTAGACTGTTAGTTTTTGTTCTTTCATCCATTATTTTGTAGTTTGGCCGCCCCTTGTGATATTCTACTTACCAGTTCTAACTATTTCTCATGGAAATCTCGTATGGAGGATGTTCTATGAAGTAGGGGACTTTTTAGAATTACCCCAGGGAAAGAAAAAGAACCCACTGATGATGATAAGAAAATAAAATGGGAAAATATATGTGATGAAGCTCATGGATTTATTGGGATGTCAATGTCTACTAATTTGCGATTCCACATATCTGGAATTGATGAACCTGATAAAGTTTGGGAAAAGTTAGAATCTATGTTTGGTAAACACAATGAAATTCGAGGTCATCAACTTGAGAATGAGTTGATTTCTTTGAATCCAAGTTATTTTTCATGCATTGAAGACTATTTAGCTAAGTATAAAACTCTTAGACTCTTATGTGAAGAATGCAAGATTAAGAAATAAGACAAACCATTGTATTTATCATATTCTTCCCAAACTTGGACCTGCATATTCTGTTTTTGTATCGACATTTTACTCCATGAAAGAATCCTTGACTGCAGCTAGCTATTAAGAACCTAGTCTTCAATCCTTTTGTGATTCTTTAATTAGAGAACAAGATAACATCATTCATCTTGGAATAATTAACAATATATATACATCTGGGAAATCCTTATTGTCCCAACAGAAATAAAATTCCAAGCCTCTCAAGAAACAAAATTTTCGCAATAATAAGCCAAACAAGGGTCCCAAACCGTCTCAATCATATCCTTATTTAAGAAATGACAAAGGATCCAAGCCAAAAGGAAAGAAGACTGGGCGTCATTGCAATTTTTGTGGGAAATATAATCATGATGAATCTAAGTGTTTCAAGAAGATAGCAGCCTTGGAAGCAGCAATGAAGAAGCACCACATCATCCTAGATTCATCTTCAGAATCTACCTCTCATGGACATGTACTTTGTGCTTCTGGTTATTCGTATACTGCATCTTCTTCTTCTACTTCAAATGAATGGCTCATTGATTCTGGAGCATCTTATCATATGGCTAAGGATCAAGTCGTCTTTTCTACTATGCATGAATGTAACACCAAGCAAATATTTGTTGGTGATGATAGATCTCTAAGTGTTGTAGGATCTGGAATAGTTCCAATAGAATATGGTCATTTTAGTGATGTACTATGTGTTCCAAGAATTTCCTGGAATTTGTTATCAATCTATCAAATCACTCATTCGGGTGAAGGTAAAACTATGACATTTACACCTCACCAAGTTGTAATCAAGGATTTTAAAGATCCTCAAAATTTCCTTGCTACCAGAATTGTTGATGATATTACCAGCTTGTACAAATTTATCAACTTTGGGTCATCACCTTTTCCTTCAGTTTTTGTTGCTCATAGTGATAACTTGAGCAAACTTTAGCATGAGCGATTTGGTCACTTGAATTATCATTCACTGTAACAACTATGTAAAGACAATATGGTGACAGGTCTTCCAATGGTATCTTGCAAGGATGGTGTTTGTTCTGGTTGTGTACTCAAAAAACATCATCGGGAAAGTTTTGACAAATGTTCCTCTTGGCACGCCTTGGTTCCCTTGGAGCTTGTGCATAATGACTTGTGTGGTCCTCTTCCATCTGCTTCCTTTTTCTAGTTTCAAATATTTCTTAACTTTCATTGATGACTACTCCAGACACACTTGGGATTATTTCCTAAAACTTAAGAGCAAAGTATTTAACATGTTCTTGGCCTACAAGGCCCTTGTTGAAAAAAAATCTGGTCATCAAATTATTAAGTTAAGATCTGACAATGGAGGAGAATATGTTAACAAAACTTTCACTACTTTCTGCATTGAACAAGAAATCCAACAACAACACACTGTTCCATATACACCACAACAAAAATGGTGTAGCTGAACGAAAGTACCACATTTTAAAACAAATGGATAATTGTATGATCCAATCTAAGGGACTAAGTCTTCAATTTTGGACTGAGGCCATAAATTGTGCAAATTACATAGTTAATCGCACACCCACTAAATTTTTACAAGGTATAACACCGAAAAAATCATGGAGTAAAATTAAACCAAATGTAAGTCACTTCCATGTGTTTGGTAGTGAAGTATGGGCTCACATTCTAGATGAAAAATGGAAAGCATTGCATCCTAAAAGTGAAAAGTGCATATTTGTTGGATATTCTGAAGATGTAGAAGGTTATAGACTTCTTCAGCCACATTCTGACAATATAATCATTATAAGAGATGTTAAATTTGATGAAAATCTCTTTGCCTACGAGCTTAACTCAGAAGTTGTGCCATCTTTGGCCTATGAGCCTGATTCGGTGATTGTTCCTTATTCTCCTTCCAACTTCCGTAACATATTTCCAACTCTAGTTTCTAATGATGACAATGAGGATGAAAATCCACCTCCACCTTCTCATGTTCCTCCAGTTGCACCAGCACCAATGCTTCCTCGATGGGTCCATTCAACATGTGAAGTAGTTGGTGATCTTGCCAGTGATCCTAGAGATCAATGTCAAACACATTCTCAGTTCCGGCAAGCCTCTTCTCTTTTGGCTCAAGTTTCTGAGAATCATGATCTAGAAAATTTTGCATAAGCTTCAGGAAATCTAGATTGGGATGTAGCTATGGATGAATAATATCGTTCCTTAATGGCGAATGATACTTGGGATCCTGTTCCTATTCCAAAAGGAAGAAAACTTGTCAGATGTAAATGGGTCTATAGAACTAAGTATGCATCAGATGGAAGTGTTGAAAGACTTTAGGAAAGGTTAGTTGCCAAATTTTTTTCCCAAGTTGAAGGGATTGATTACAATGAAAGATTTGCTCCTGTCGCAAAAATGAACTCCATCCACCTTTTTCTTTCCCTTGCATCCTTACATAACTGGGAATTCCATCGAATGGATGTCAAGTCTACATTCTTACATGGTGATTTACTGGAGGAAATTTACATGGAACAAATTCCTGGATATGTTCAGAATAACTCTAGCATTGTTTGTCACCTTAAGAAATTCTTATATGGCCTTAAGCAAGCTCCTAGAGCTTGGTATGCCAAAATGGATAGATTTCTCCTTGACACTGGTTTTTCTAGATGTCATTCTGACCCCAATGTCTATACCAAGAAAGTAGGAAACCATCTCATCATACTTGTTCTTTATGTTGATGATCTTATCCTTACTGGTAGCGACCCTAATCTTTTAACCCGTGTGAAATCTAGTCTTAAGCAAAAAATTTAAATGTCAGACTTAGGACATTTGCATTATTTTCTTGGTCTCCAAGTCTTGCAACCAAAGAAGGAATATTTCTTTCCCAATATAAGTATGCTTGTGACCTTATTCGTTGCTTTCACATGGAATATTTTAAACCAGTCCCTTCTCCCTTCCAGTCTAGAGTCAAACTTTCTGCCACTTGTACTTTCCCTAAAGTAGATTCCACCTTGTATCGTCAACTTGTTGGTAGTCTCTTATACTTGACTCATTCCTGTCCTGACCTTTCCTTTGTCGTTAGTTGTGTTTCCTGTTATATGCAAACACCTCATGAAAGTCACTGGAAAGTAGCAAAAAGAATACTTCGATATATTCGAGGTACAATTCAACTTGGGATTTATTACAGTACATGGGGGGACACCTTTGTTGCTTAGTTTCACTTATTTAGATTGGGTCGGCGATCCTGATGATCGAAAGTCTACTGTAGGCTATGTTTTCATTCTGGATCTGGACCTATCACTTGGGATTGTAAGAAACAACAAGATCTTGCTCTTTATTCAGCAGAAGCATAATATTGAGCTGCAGTTAATGCCAGCCAGGAAGATTTATGGCTTCGACAGATCCTATCAGAGTTTGGATTCGAGCAGCAGAAACCTACTCCACTTTGGTGCAACAATCAAAGTGCCATCAAGCTTGCCAAAGATATAGTTCTACATCAACGCAACAAACACATTGAGATACATATGCACTTCATCAGAAATATTGTTCATTATCATTTTCTTGAAATGCTATTTTGCCCTACAAATGATCAAGTTGCAGACATCTTCACTAAGTCTCTTACAGAAGAGAAGTTTTCTAAACTTTGATCTATCTTAGGAGTTCGGGAACTTTTCATTAAGGGGGGATAGGCTCTAATGCTTCCTTCCTTCTCCTAATAGTGTCACTTTGTAAATCCTTCAATCCTATCCCAAGTTGTTCTTAAGGGGGGATGTTAGGATATTTAGACACTTAGGAGTTATTTAAGATCAACTTGTGTAATATATCTGTTAGGTAAAGTTTGTTTCTTTAGTATGCATTAGTATGCATTTGTAAATATTCTAATCCAACGGTCACGATATGTTCTGGAGATAAAGTGATCCAACGGTTCAACTTCTCTTAGATCACACCTACCATTGATCTGTGGCTTAACACCCGATTGGTCCATGATCTCTATTAAAGATCATGGAGGGTCCTTAGCTTGTTGATCGATTATGAGAAGCTCATTTGTAACTTTCTTTCTTTTTCATAATAAATTCCTCCTAGCTATTTGGATGGGGATGTGGACTGTTTCCCTCTCGAGGATTTTAACCATGTCAAAACATAGCTGTATCAATCTGTGATTTTTTTGTGTGAAGTGGTTTCTCTAGTTGGTCGGTATTCTGGCAGTACCCTGTGTACCCGAACACCACACAAACATGACTAAAGTAAAGAACATGATATTCCATTTAAGAAAACATTTAGAAAACACATTTCAAGAAACACACATTAAATAATATTCCATTTAAGTATTGAAGTAGCAAAAGAAAGTATATGAAAACTCTAACATGGGCATGGGAACCAAAATTTGACAAACAAAAACATGTTTCATTCTTTTAAAAGTAATATTAAAATAATTGTTGAACTAGCCAACAGTTCAGTAACCCTCAAGAACCATGCTTCAAGAACACATAAAGAAATATTTGACAATCAATAACTTCACATAGAGTTATCCCAACCGTTCGACATCTGAACCATTCACCGCACTTGAAGATAAGAGAAATTAAAATGAGTATGAAATTTATACAAACGAATCAACAATAATACAAAAAGTACCAATTTATAAATAAGCTACAAGATAGTAGTACAAAAGATAAGATAAATTAGAATGGTTTGAAAGCTTTACCCTATTTACATTTTTAATGAAATCCTCAAAAATCCCGTGGTCGCTTTCTTCTAACTTGTATGTGTCTTTCTTGATATTGTATGATAGGTTTGTCATTTCTATAATAGATTCAAGTTGTATTAATAGATGATCTATAGAATCATACTTGTAGATGCATTTCACCTTTATTCTATTGTACCAACAACATTGAAGCTCAACACCTTCGGTCCTATCCAAAATATCAATGCCATTATGGTAATCAAACACCCTATTACCATCCTTCTTTCTTATTCTTTGAACTCTTCCAATGTACCAAGTCCCAGAAGAAATGTCATGGTTTTTACTTTGAGACACACTTTTTCTTGTAGTACGTTTAACTACAGCTATATACTCACTCTCAAACAACACTGCACAATCTGATCCAATTCCAAAACCAATTGCAACACCCTTTTTGGGGTCCCTCTCATCTCGCCTGAAGTATACTCCATTCCTCACTTTAGTCAATCTATATTTTGATAATGTTGAGTTTCTATTCAATTGCCTAACCAAACAAGACTTGCACATGTCCTTGTCATCGAGCTCCACCACTGGTTTGGTAGTTATGTTTCCATTTTCATCAATGGAATCTAAAATTCCATCCAACTCGTGCCTCCACTCACTTTCCATCGTTTGCAATTCACTATCATTGAGTACCATAAAAAATGAAGATTGGAATATGGATGTGGAATAACCCGGTGGAGAATTATCAACTACTTTATCTACATCTTCAAATGTTGGAACATTGTGATCCTCTATCCATGGTTTAAACCACAAAGAATCTTATGTGTGTCTTTTTGGTTGCATGCCAAGACCTTGTAAAATTCCCTGT
The DNA here is from genome assembly GCA_001517045.1 of Pseudotsuga menziesii. NCBI lineage: Eukaryota > Viridiplantae > Streptophyta > Pinopsida > Pinales > Pinaceae > Pseudotsuga > Pseudotsuga menziesii. Next base: position 32,638 of record LPNX010336437.1, on the reverse strand, counting down.
GCATCCTCCAATCCTATCTTGAGAGCTTCTATTATTTTATTATCTATTTAAATTGAATCATATTGTGACAAGACATCACCTTCCTCTATTGTTTGTTGATGCAATTTAATCTAGATATTCATTTTTTTCTTATTAGATTTATTGAAACGAAGCCATTGGGGATTCGATTCTTCTTTAGCAACTCGATTAAGGGTTCCAATAGCATGAATTAAGTCAGAAAAATCATATTCCCTCTCTACTCCAACCATGCCACCAACTTTTTTAAATAATTTCTCACATACATCTGACCCATTCAGGTGCAATGCACATGGCAAGTTAGAGTATTGATCCTGAAATAATCTCATCAACAAATTCACAAAGAGGCAAGAAATTTTCACATCTTGATATTCCTCTCTGCTAATGAAATTAATGTTGACATTAGTATTTTCCTGTTCTCTGAACCAACATACCCATAAGGTGAAGAAATGATGGACTCTTGAAGAATTTCACACTCTTTCCCAAATATTTAAAATAGGAGACAAAAAATATCAATATAGTCAGCAACGATTTCTAGATAGGTCTCTGGACCCGATGTCCTCTATGTACTGCCAACTATACTTCTCATTTCCTTCAAGCACCTCTAGACATGCCTTGAAGCAATACGTTGTGCTAAACCCCAGTTTTGGCAATCAATCCTCTCTATATCCTCAATTTTAATCTTTTGGTCACCCACTTCAAAATTGTTATAAACCATTCTTACATGGTTAAAACTAATCAACTCTTCTCCAACAATCAGATCTCGTCGACCACTAAACAAAGGATTCACTAGATTTTTACCATTGTGGATGTAATCCTAGTCATGAATTCTTGTTACTTTAAATCCATCATACAACCTAGTTAGCCTCCACCCTTCCCAAGGAATTTGATATCTCATGCCCATTGTTGAGTAATAATCCTTCAGCATAAACATTCTTCTCATACTATCCCCATCTGAGGAATGACCAAAAATAGGTCCAAAAAATGTTCCGCGTGTTTCTTCCATAGGTTTTCTACTTTTTCCCATTTTCAATGGAAAAAATTTGCATCAAACCTGTTGCACATTGGATAAAAAAACCACAACCAAATGAGGAAGCTTCTCATGTAAAGGGTTTGCGATAATAACACGTGCATAATGGCCAATCGCAAAATTCTTGAAGGCATCTGTAATAATCTCATATCCTGCAACACCCTCACCAAGCATCACCAAGAAATGTGATTGGCACTTATGTTCTTCTTTCTTACCACAAAAACCCACCAATGTATCACTTTTTTCTACCCACCTTACATATTTTTTCACAACAGTTTCATCTTCAGCAAGGCATATGGGAATTGGGCCCTCTATACCATGTTTGGCTTTATAGGAAGCATAAAAATTTTCGATTGTCTCAAAAATGTACTCTTGCTCCCCTAAGATATATGTCAATGATTTTATAACTTGCCTTAAAGTTGTAGATATCGAAGGTCCATCTATATTCAAGCTAATAAAGCTATGTAATCTAGGACCTCCCCATAACTTAATCATCTCATAAATGGATTGATTGGATGCACTATACCTTCTACCCGACTTTGAATGAACTAGGTTGTGAAATATATCTTGAAAAAATTCCCAAACTGCATCTTTACCTTGGAAGTTTCCTTTCTTATGAGCCCCACACGCATCCTTGCAAAACTTGTACACATCCTTCCTTCCTGCAGATTCGAACAACTTTTCCCTTATAAACCTTGTTCTAATAGATAGTGTAGCAACCTTTGTCCTCTCCCACCAAATAGATCACATTTTTAACCTATGTGTAGAATTTGTGTCTCTTGCAACAATTTTGAGTTCAGTTTGAGTCAAATGGTCCAACCTTCTCCCTTTCCCTATATCGCTCCCATGTCTTTTCATGTTGCTCCTTGATTCGCGATATAAACGCACTTGAAATTCATAAGAATTAGGTATCATCTTACAAAAATTGCATGTCAATGAATCAAAAGGCATTCCTGTTTCAGAAACCCTCTTGCAATGAATATGTCTGTATGTACCATTAATGTGACATTCAGTACCATGATAATTTAGTATTCTCCTGGTATGTTTCTCTATGGCCCACATTTTTCCACCACGTTGGTCATCCATTAGAACCTTTGTGTCTGATCTTTCCCCTCTTCTCTCAAGATAGGGATCCCAATACCCCCAACATAATAATATTGGGGGAGGTATTTTTCCTAAAACAAGATGAAAAAATGCATTGGTTAATGATCTACTAATTGCTCTTAACAAGTAATAACAAATAAAGTAATGTACATATTCAAATTCAAATTAAATTAAAACTTGGGTAATTAACACACCTGAAGTAGAAGCATGTGGACTTGTAGAAGCCCCATGTAATGGTGATGGTAGTGATGGGATTAAGAACTTAGTCAAACTTTGTTGGGAATTTTCATTGGTAGGCTTCTTCAGTCTCCCAACTGTTCCACTCCTCAACACAATTGTATCATATGAAGCCTCAACCGTAGTATTAGTAGTGTGCTTCTTTGATTTCATGTGTTCATTTAGAGAACTGGCAATATTACCACTTACCAGCACCAAATAGAACCATCTATTGCATTGTGTACATTCCACTATTACGTTTTTCTTGTCCTCATAGTTTGCAAGTGTTGCTTCCACCACCTTGAACAAATTAGGCTCTTACGTTTGGTTGAAATCATGTAGAAGTTTGATTTCTTGATCAATCTCAAGTTGATCTCTAGCCACTATTGTTTTCTTTTCTTTGTTACTTGAAGGAATTTCATTAATTCCCAACATTGAAATGTGGTGTTGATGGAACCATGTTTTCATATGATTTTTTTTGGAGTTACGAACTATTCGCGCTGCCAAGGATACCTCCCCCGTTCCATAATCAATGCCACAAATTTCACAATGGATATTTATATTAGGTTTTCTATTTTCTGAATATACCTTTAGTGTTAGCTTCTCCTTGACAAACTCTTCCATTAAACTATTCACTTTATGTTCCCAATATGCCAATACATTAGGATCAGCCATAACTTGTTCCACTAAGTCGGACACATTACCAACTCTTGGTTGTTTATGCATAGGTTCGTCCACATTCCCTTCAATGTTTTCAGTGATTGGTGTTCCTTCCATTACATGTGATTCCAATGTTTTAGCAACCATCATGCATACTTTCCTCTTAATGCATACATTTGTTGTTGTAGGTTTCCCTTTTTGATCTTGCTTTCCATTTAAAGGAAATCCAGTTGGACCAATAATAAAATGAAAAGGATATTCAATGACTTCATCATTGACAATTTCACAATGGATATCAACATATGTACAATCTTTTTGACACTGGATGTGCCAAGGGCACAATTCTCTTCACCAATAAAAATTCCAAAGTCCACAACATCACCTGGATCCATCTGCATTTCCATCCATGTGTACCTTTTAGTTGGTTAAGAATTGAATAAAATTATAACAATCTTTTCAAAGTTTGGATATAATATGGCTACGAAATGAGGTGAGTGCATCCATAAATAAATGAAGAAAAAAGTAATTCAAATTTACACATGCATATTAGTCCATTAATAAAACAAAGAGATAGGAAGCAAGGTATGCACTTCAATTCAAATCTCTAAAAATGATTAAGAAATCTTACTATCAAGGTGAAACACCTTGAAACAAAATGTATTGTTACTGGCTTATTCAAATAGCCCTCCCCAAACTGAAGAGTCAGATTCAACATACCTACAGAAGATCAAAAGGTGATCAAAACAAGAGATGAAAAAACATAGAGGTGATCAAAGGTCTTTGTTCTTTTTCGAATTTAGTCTTGTTATTTTTTATGAAAATGCCCGAAGCATTACAATCCCCTCTTGGAAATGATAAAAACATCCTAGTTGACTAATATTCCCAACCTACAAGCCTAAGCTCTATTCTACATGGTGTTTGGCCTTGGGGTAAGAGAAAAAACTTAGTAATAAGTGAACTCACCTAATAAATGAAGAATGGTCCAAGGAGAGATAAATTTATTCAATATTCACTCACAAAGCTCAAGTAAACCATTTTGGAAACTTCCTACATATATGCAAAAACTCTTAAATTCACTCCCTAGATCTTTGAGATCAATTTTGCATCCAAATGGTGAAGATTACATAGTTGTTAGAGCTTCCACAGCTTGACAGCACAATGAAATTGCAGCCATAACACTTTAAGCGATCTATATCTCTCGCATTAGTATGAATATGTATTGTAGCTCTAATGATAGGTTAAAAAGAGAAATTGGCAAGATTTTGGAAGGGAGGGATTTAATTTCACATCATAATATTATTATACATACTCCTTTTAGCATCAACATTGTAGACCTAGTCAAACTAATGTAGATAGTCTGGAATTACTCTTACACAAGTTTTTAGCTATGTAGAATATATGCGATGACACATCCTTTGTTAACATAACATTGGACTGGTCACCTTTTGGTAAACAAGGCACATATAATATAGAATGCATAACATGTTTTATAAAGGTTATATAATATGAAAAAAATGAATTATAAAACTTCATATAACGACAATTAGTATTAAATATAGTTCTGGAATTACTCTTATTCTATTAAATAGTTTAGCTATGTAGAAGATATGCTATGAAATATTCTCTGTTAACATTGGATTTCTCACCTTATGAATCAAAGTTAACTGTTACAGTGCAGAAGGGATACACCTTCATATCAAAACATGTCCAGCAGTAGATAAATACTAATCTCAAATTCTCAATGACATACTGCGCGCCAGCATTATAGTTGTTCCTAGATAGCTAGATTGAGAGGTCAAATAACCAACTTCACCACCAAGATAAAAAAAACCAAGGAATACATCCCAACTTCATCATGACTTCAAAATATGTCTACAAGGGAATACAAGAAGAACCTAGTTATGGCTTATCTAGGGAGGCACTTATGGACCTGCCAAGAAATTGATACAAGAGGAGATCAATGTTTGCCTCAAACATCCAAAGGATGTGAAAAATCTAAATTCTATCTTACTCTTGAAAAAATAAACATCAAATATGTCAAAGAGAGTAGGTCAAGCTCAAGTCAAAAGAGCTACATCGATCCATTCCCCACTATTTCACCTTCACATATTTCAGTAAACTGTAAGAGGCCAGAGGCCATAGAGAGTGCCTCCTTGGATAATCCATCTGCCTTCTTGTTGTATTCTCTGTAGACATGAGCAAAATCAAGAGAAAGAAAGGATGATTTGATATTCCTGATATTTTGACACCATCCGTATTCCCGATTCCTAAGAAGAGTTATCATTGTCACCAAAGAAACTATTTCCCTCACTTTGGATTTAATCCAACACATGGAGGGCTTACCTAAGAGAAACTAAGTTGTAAACATAGATGTAATTTCAGAGATACTTAGGTTTCTACATCAACTATGAATGATTTCTTCTTGTAAATCAAGTTGATATTAAATAAATGATTTCAGAAAGATGTTAGTTGATGTTAAGTTGATTTCAGAAATGATGTTAAATTATTTCATAACTCTTTTCAATGTTCTTTATTAGTGCATAGTTACAGTTCGAATATTAATTAATGTATGTGTAAATTCCCTCAAATTTCAGATCTGAATTATTAATTTAATTACTACTATAAAACCTGCCAAAAATGTGTCTTCTCAAAAAGCTATGGTCCATTTTGCAATTTTGTAAGATCTTAGCTCTGTCTAATACAAATTTTACATTTTTTCTATGATGCTTATTGATGCACAATGTGCTATGAATCTAGAAGACACCAACAATATTTTTTGGTGCTACTTTAATTGAGTGAACCATGGATTCAGAAAAAATGTAGAGGAGCCTAGTTGGGAAAGAAGCTTCACAAATATATGCACAACTCCCCAAAAATCTTCATAGAAGCTTTAAATATTAAACGTGAATGATAAAAAGGAAACATACATTAAATTCCTAAACCAAAGACCAATGCCATTTTTTACTAAAAAGTCACTTGAATCTCCAGCCCAACAAGATGCAACCAAAAAGAAATATCCAAAATTGAAAATTCTAAAAAAAAAAAAAAAAAATATTCATAATCCCCTAAAATATCTTCTTAGGATTTTTAAAACTAAACATGAATGATGAAACAGAAACATAAATATAAACCCTACATTAAATGCCAATGTTGTTCTTGAGTTACAAGGAACTTGTATCTCCAACCCAACAAGATGCAACCAAATAGTAGTCTCCAATGTAGCAAAGTAGTTGCAAACATCACTATCTTTGAATCCAAAAGATATAAAACAAAACAACACACTTTTTTTCTCCAAATAGCACACTTTCTTCCTCCAAATAGCATTGTCTCAGGAATAGAAGATGTAAGAATGAATGAAAATGGGGGGATGGCCACTAAACAACACCATGTCACCTCCAAACAACAATGTTTCACCTTCTAACATTGACATCTCATTGACCAAAGAGAAGAAAGAATGAATGAAAATGGTTGGGGAGGTGTTTCAAAATAAATTTGTAGGTTAGGGTTCTTTAATTTATGTTATTAGATAAGTTAACCCACAATGGCTTGTGCTTTCCAACCACCAAAATTGTCCTTTTGCACTTTTGTAGGGTTGTTGGTCTTGGGGGCACCTAGACACCTCTAAGTCATACCTTGTTTTGGCAAGGCATTTCCTATGGATGTGGAGAACATACCCCATTTCCCCAAGGGTGTACAAAACCCTTCAAGGACACCCCCAAGAATGTGCATTGTCCACCACCCATAAAGGAAATCCAGATCATGTATTGATGAAATCTTAAAGGATTATGCAGAGAAAGTACAATTTACAAAAAATGATAAAATACAAGAAGCAACTGATGAGTCAGAGGAAATGTTGAAAATGCAAAAAGATACATCTAATCAAATGCATCATGAGACGACTTTTGCCAAGAAACATGATATTAATATGGAAGTACATAGGTATTAAAACTGGAAAAAGACACATGGGGTAGGTGAGAATAAGAAAAACCATGCTACATCCTTGATATCATCTGATAAGAAATATAGGAAGATGCTCAATTCAGTTCAGGTTGGGCTTAAAAAGAATAGTTCATTATTGAAATCTAAATCCGACAATATGAGGTCCATACTAAATATAAAGAAGCCTACAAGCCATTTTGAGGACCATTTGAGGCCTGATGTTACTGGTGTAGAGCCTACAAGCCATTTTGAGAACCATTTGAGGTCTGATGTTTCTGGTGCAGTATCTTTAATAACTGATCCAGAGCTGAAGACAACAAAGAGAGATTTTAAAAGGTCATTAGAGAGTGAAATTAATATTCATAATGATGGAGACAATATTTTGAATTTTTCTTCTTATCTTGAAGAAATTAGGATACAATCACTAGATACAGGCATTATTTCAGAATAGAGAATGAGTGAAAAGAAGTTTGGTCATAAAAGGCAAAGCATGGAAAACGAAATTAGAGGTTCTCAATTAGTGCCTGAAAGTGAGTTCCTAGATCATAGAAAAGTGGTAGAAAAATAGCGGCATATAACATTGTCAGTGATTTTGAATCTTTTAAACATGGAAACACTGAAGAGAGAATTAGGTTTCAAACTATAAAGAAAATTTGAAGGGTGAAAAATATTTTGAAAATTATGTTCCTAATGTCAAAGATCATGTGCTTTCTACATTTCTGACTAAAGACAATGAAGTTAGGGTAGTTCCAAACACTTCTTTGCATCAGAATTCCATTTTGAAGAAGAAAAGAAAGCTCTTGAAGAAACATAATGCAGGGTTATCAACTCCACCAAAGACACCAGATAATCAAATAAAGATAAATATTTGCATGGAAGAAGAAAATGTTCTTGAAGTATTATCTGTAGTAGATCATCGAAAGAAAAGGACACAAATCAAGGGAAGGAAACTTAACTTTGATGAACATTTGCATTTGGTAAAAAGGGAAAGAATTGAAGCTGAAGATGAAACTAAGAAAATTGTAGAAGGATTGAATCAAGGAGGCATAGCAAGTTCCAATGACAATAATGGAGAAAATATGGCATCGCATAATGCTTGTGTTTTAAATGAATGCCATTTGAGAACTAGTATTATCTTATGGAAAGGCCTATGTGTTTGCCACCAAAGGATGATAAATATCGTTTGTGAAGTAGCCTACCAAGTGATGAAGTTTCCTTGCCTCCCTCTAAACAACTTCATTGGGCTCAGAAAGCTATGTCTGCATGTGTTGCAAAGGCTACAACTGCTTTAGTGGAGCCAGTGGAAATTGGATAGGATGATGCATACAATATTTATTACAGTTCACCATGTTGTAGATCACAAGGCTATGGCTTGGATTAGATCTGTCCCCATAGTAAGCTCATTGGGTATTATGTCTCGTATACAGTCTAGTGCCTTGAATGTGTTTCCATTGTACATACTTCTCAAATTACTCAAAGTTCCTTAGAAAAAAATGGTGGATCCTTACATCCGGGACAAATTATACCACATCTTGATCAATGTGATCATCCTAATTGTCTAACCAAAAGTTACAACCATCAGTTTCCTTCATGCAAGACTCACAATATGTTACTAGAAGTAGGAAAGTAGTTATGGTTTGTAAGATGGGTATGGGTATTAGAAACACCTCTTTCAAAATGATATGAAGTAAAGAAATAAAAAATATTACTTTGTTATAGATAAGCATAATTTTTAAATATTGATATTTATTAGAAAATTTATTGTTGATTTTTCTTATAGCATATCCAAATTTCAGTTTTTTCTATTATTTTTCTTGACTTTCTATCATATTCGTTTTTACAGGTTTGTGCCTGTAACAGAGTCATGTGCCATTTATGAAAGAAAAATAATAAACTCTTCTATAAATTTTCTTTTCTGCAATTCACCATTTGGAAACTTCCAAAATTTGTTTCCAAACCACTAGCAGATGCTTTCCAAGATACGCTCAAGTGTTTCTTCCCAACATCCATAAGAGAAACATTTTCTATGCAATTATAACAAGGTCTGGACCTAAGTTTCAGTAAGTGGGCCTCAAGGAAAATCAAATATTGACAAAAATTTGGAGTTTAAATGTCATTAATAAAATTATGTTTCTTTCAATGACATAAGGGTATACACCCTCTCACCATGAGACCAAATTGTTGACAAAAGGATCCCTACAAATGATTGAATCTATGTACACATTCAATCTATGTAGGCATTGAGTATTTTACC
>LPNX010336437.1:0-22626 GCA_001517045.1 Pseudotsuga menziesii | reverse complement strand
ATATATATATATATATATATATATATATGTATGTGTGTATGTATGTATGTATGTATGTATGTATGTATGTATGTATATGTATAGGTGACTGATTTTTTTTCCAACAAGCACAATTATCATTATAAGGAGTGCTTTAGGAAATAACTAGTGAAGAAGCACCATCCAGTACCATCATAGAAAAAAGAGACTGTATACTAAATCTTAGCAAGCGCCTAAAAACAAGCATGTTCATAAAATAACCTACTCATAAATGTCAATGACAACAACTTAAGGTTGATTGCATGAAACTTAGATGCAACCGCTGACTATATGATTAAATTCATCTCTAAAGATCCTACTGAGAAGGTCGAAAATATTTTAGCATCCCAAAGTCCTGCAAAGCCTAGACAATTCCTAGGATACAAGCCATCGAAGTAATTACTCAATCCTATTCCAACCAGTAGATGGGCTAATAAAATTCCTAAGGATATAAAACAACCAACTGTCAATTAGATGAGACATTTTGTTCAAATAGAACATGGACGTTCCTCTTTTGATCCAAAGAATGAATGGGTCAAAAATATGTTCAACTGGGATATATGCTCCAATCCCATGGATGCAGAATATAATAGAGCTAACATTCTCTCACAAAAAAAAGAACATGGAAAGAAATGGAGAGAATATATGAATCATAATAATAAATAAATTTGTTTCTATTTATGGTTCAAACAAAAATATACTATAGAAATCCAAATGCAGACATCCTCTTCTTCCTCTGGATCAAACTTTGGCCCTAAGTGGATAAGTGCAAAAGGAAATCAAATAAAAACACAATATCCCTTACCTCCTTTTAAGCCTTTTAAATTAGATGAAGGTGACCAGAAGTCCTTATCTATTCCTATTGTCATTCCAGGTGAAGGAAATGAAATAAAAACACAGTATCCCTTACCTCCAACACTGCTATGCAGTGGCTATGCATGCCCTCCTCCAACACTGCAAACGTGCTACAAACCCACCACAAACCCACCAAAACCATGACCAAAACCAGAAAAAAGGTGGAAAAACGCTATGCAAGCATATGGAAAAGGCACAGGAAATTTTTTTCCTCCAACACTATTCCATTGATGAAATATATAAAGGATGTCCCTATCTATAAAAAAATCATCATTAAGAAACCAGGTAGAAAGAAGCAATATCCCATAAAAATACATATGGTAGGGCAGCTGGTTGATACTATGCTAGGTAAACATTTTACCCAAAATATTCAGAATCGGGAAGCCCTATAATCAAATTCTATATTGGTCAAATTTACATTCCAAAAACTTTCATTGGTCATGGAGCAGCCATTAATGTCATGACCAAAGAAGTCTCTGGAAACCTTTTTTCTCCAAAGCCTCCTACGTAATACACCAACTGTATTACAAATAGATAATATGTAAATAGTCAATCCTAAAGGAATGCTGGAAGATATCATTATTACAATAGACTTCTTGGAGTACCCAACATCTTTTATGATTCTGCATACTAATACAAATCAGGGGGTTATCTGCTTATTTTAGGAATACCTTGGTTATAAACCATTGATTCCTATATAGGATGTCATTCTTGAAATATGATAATATTACAAAGGCAGTAATTAAAAAAGATTACATTATCTCCCCTCCAACGAAATCGATAATGGACTTTGAAGAACATGTATGGATTCCACAGGATGATCGAAATTATTATTAAACTACGTGAGTAAAACTAGTTCTCACCATAGAATAGGCTCTTACCCTGAAAATACCATATGAATATTGGACTATCATTAACTTAATGCAAAATATGTCTCCAAGTACAATCCAAATCAGAGAATGTAATGAAATAACCTATGATGAAGGAAAAAGTTCCAAGAACAATTTGGTTTTAAACCTCCATCATTCCTTATTCACCTCCACAGCCTTGCATCAATCAAATCCTATACTTGGGTGATTATTTTGTGTAAGAGTGTTTCAATTCCCAGGTAAAAATTGTTTATATTTCCCAAGGAAATTTTTGAACATCAACAATCTGTTAAATCCTTCTAAACAACAAGGATTGTTGAGTTTGCTGCAAAAATATTCTTCAGCATTTACCTAGGAAAGGATATGCAAGGTATTTCCCCATATTTATGCATGCACCACATTGGAATTCAATAGAAAAATATTCCTAGTAGGCAACCATAGAGGAGGATGAACCCAACACTTATAAATATTGTGAAGGAGGAAAATGGAAAGTCTGTTTAGATTACCGGGAACTCAATAAAACACTCTAAAAGACCATTTACTTTTTGCCTTTATTTACAAAGTTTTTGACTCCTTTTCTGGGAAGCAATACTTCTCTTTCTATGATGGTTTTAGTGGCTATAACCATATTCAAATAGCTCACGAGGATCAGGATAAAATGACATTCACATGTCCCTGTGTAACATTTGACTATAGAGTTATTCTTTTCAGACTATGTAATGCTCCAAATAAGTTCCAGAGAGTTGTTGTCAGTATTTGATTTGATTTAATACTGGATTGTATAGAAATTATTATGGATAATTTAACCACCCTTGGAAATGGATTTGATGAAGCATCATCTAAATTATAAATTTCCTTTAGATATTCCAACAAAGACACTTGTCCTTAAGCCATGAAAAAATGCTTCCTAATAATGAAGGAAGGTATTGTCTTGGGTAATCATATTTATGCTAATGGAATTCAAGTAGACCCAGCCAAAACTACTATTATTTAATACCTGCCCATCCCTACAAAGCGTAAAGAGATGAGGATATTCTTAGGACATGATGGGTATTATAGGAAATTGATTAAAGACTTCAGTAAACTAGCTTCTCCTTTATTCACTCTCCTATCCAAAGATGTACAATTCATTTGGACACATGCGTGACAAACAAATTTTTCAACCTTAAAAGAAAAAGGAACTTATGCTCCTATCCTACAAGGACCGAACTGGGAATTTCCTTTTCATATTTATACTATAAAATTTTGGGTGGTTTACTTGAATGGAAGGAGAGTACTACTCTGCATGCAATATATTACATTAGCAAGAACCTTACAAATGCTTAACTGAATTACATAGTAACTTAAAGGGACCTTGTATTCATTGTTTCCACAATAAACAAATTTCGACATTACATCAGCGGATATCCTTGTAGGGAGAATGTGGTTGTAGATTTCCTATCACGAATAACAGTGTGAAAACCCCAAAATTTCCAAAAGAATTAAAATTTTTAAATTTACAAAACATTAACGTAAAACAGTTTAACTAACATTAATTAGTTATGTGTTAAAAGCTTGCTATTGAATTCATCAGTTGGTTATGTTTAGTTATAGAACATATCTTTCCATTTACTGACTTTTGTTCCTCTTTTGACCATAAGGTGAAACTGACATGCAAAACTAGGCTTACTTAGCTTTCGAGCTAACACAACGGTTTCCACTTTTCTTACAGATGTACAGGTAAGAGGTTGTGGCGCTGCATTCGTAATTCTGGAATATTTACTATAATTTCGTCGTAAGAGAAAAAGCTCGAAAGAAAGTAAGAGACAAATCATTTCAACTTATGTTAAGGTATATTTAAACTGGTTCCTTTCTAGCAGAAGTAAATTATGTTCCTGTTAATCAATTACCTTCCTCATTCTATTACAGTTGTAATTTATACAAACGTATCTTATTAACTCTTAAATCGGAGTAAGAGGGACAGAGTTATGAAATCTATCGTAAAAATCCCAAAGTAAACAAAACATTTCAAGTCACGTGAAAACTGATAAGGGGCTTCCTGTATTACTACAAGGGTTTGGCCTATCCTTGCCAAGTCCTCACTTATTAATGAGGATATCACTTTAAGTAAAAACATTGTCTCCACATGGTAAATACTACTTCCTTGTCTTTTAGTAACTGGTACTACAGATGCTATTTTAATCTTTGTAAATAAATCATTTAAGAGATTACAAGTAGAAAGGGAATTATACCTAGCTTTCTACCATCATGTCTTCCTTTATGAACTTCTAAACTATGCTAGCAAGTAAAGGAATTTAGCTTATAATAGCTAAAAATCATTGAATAGTTTCATAATATTTAACATAGCCTTGAGCTTGGAATTAAATATAAGATTATTCGTTTCAAGGGTGATTTTTACACTATTGAAAAGTTATTACTTCAAACCAAGGAATGGTTTTAAGGCCAAAGGTAAATCAATAAATATGACCCATTGATTATACAATTTGCATTATTAACAAACTATGGTCTTATGCTATTAGTCTTTTTACTTACTTGAGAACTTAAGGCACTTTATAATATAGAGGGGAAAGTTTATGTTAGATTTTGCGCCAAGGTTATCTCTTCATATACCATAATATACAATACAACCCTTCAATATATATATATATATATGCTATGATAACAAGGTTAAGATTCCCCAAACACAACTTTCCAACCACCAGGCTTATAAAAACTATGGAGTCGTGATGAGAATTACTTAAGATTTCCATGATTATTAGAGTAGGGTGGAGAATAATGAATTAAATCATTTGCATGCAGCGTAGGTTGAAGAATCATGCACGAAGACTTTGGATAATCTTTTCTCTTACGAATGATTGGGAAAATCATTCCTCCATCGAATTGTTGGTTGACTATATAACAAACCCACTCTGCGTTGATAAATTTAGCAGCTGTCGTGGAAATACTACAGCCATGCACTGCATGGATAAAAGAGTTGTTGCTAACCGTAATATTCATTGTCTCCACCTCCTGCGGCACCTGTCGCTCTGCAATGGTGTTGTGCACCTCTGTGTTGCCTCTCCTCTGCACAGTATACTTTTGGCTTGTCCTCCGATAGTGGTTCGTTTCACCCATTGCTATTTCTGTTTGGTCGTTCGCCCCTCCATTATTCCTTTCTCTGCCATACTGAACCGAACCCTTTCCAGTTCTAACGCCTCCTTCCGTGGTTTCGATGTTTGGACCTACTGTCTTTGCATTCTCTGCAAAGTTGAGAGTTATTATTCCTTTTACCTTCCTGCAGTAGGGTTGGCTCCTTGCGCAATGGTTGAACGCTGCTGCCCACGGTCGTGCTTTCTCAACGGAACAGGTAAGAAATAAGAACTTCAATCCTTGCATGACTGTTTGCTACTATTCTTAATCCTTTAATTCAACTTACAGGGTTTTAATAATAACACTTTTCCTTCTTAAAAATGGAGGTTCTTCCCTCTTCATCGCTCGCGGCCTTGGGTTAAGAGATTTGGGCAGCAGGCCACAATTCCTGGTAATCCTGGTTACACCATGGTTCCTCCTCCTTATGGTTTTCAGTTGGAACCTTCGAGGGTTGGCTTAAGAAGCCTGAAACCCTTACTGCTTCAGTTGGTCTTAAAACTGCTGGTTAAAAGAATTAATAGAAGAAACCCTTCACACGATGTGAGGGCATTACGGCTTAGGCTGAGGTTGTAAATATTAGTTATCTTTTACGATTTAAGTGTTGTAAAGAGAAAACTGTGCTGCAAGCCTATTTGCGAAGAGGTTATGACCTCGAATTCTTATTTTACTGTATAATTTTGGAAACACTGGGTGTTTTCGCCCACAGTCTACAATATAATATATTATACTGTATTTCTTCTTCTGTAGCTCTTGTTTGTATTACTGCATTCATTTTCGTTTTATGATCTGTGTAACAATTAAGTAAAATACAGGCTTATGTCATCCTTGTAGTGTTGATTTATAATGCGGCCGTAAGCAAATTATTGTATTATATTATAATTATTATTTTATTTGCATAAACTGGAATTTATAGGGTTAAACCCTAATTTTACAGTTTGAGAATCATTACAGTTTCTTAATCTGATATTATGTATTAAAATACAAACTCTATTTGGGTCTGTGAGTAAATAAATGATTATTATCATATTGGTTAAGCTCGATGTTCGAGCAATCTACTGTTCTATTATTTACCTTTGTTTAAATTATGCAACTGAGTTATTTTACTATAGATAAATCTTTTTAATAAGTTTCTGTCAGGGTTATGTACCTGGGTTTTACCTTGATTTATTTATTATATATTAACTTCTTGAATGATATATAGGGTTATACCCTTAAGCTATATAGGTTCTTATATTTTGTTTTTAATTTATTTTAACAAAGTTTCCAAGAAATGCCAAGTTATCCTGTATAACATAGTATATTTAACTCAGGTCTGTAATGTAAACAATATTGACATTCTTAAGTTTTAAAAGAATAACAACTCTATATTGGATAATATAAAAGCATAATATTATTATAACAATAATACTTACTAATACAAAATAATAATCCTGTCTTATTTGGAGTATTAGATTCTCCATATGTATACCTTTGTTTATTTTATAGCATACAGAAGATAGCATTATGCTGTTTAAATTCCTGTACTGATATGCAGTTACTTAAAGAGTTCTGATAATATTTAATCTGTCTGTTAAGTTAGGATATTACTTATGAAAATAGAAATAAATCGAATAACACTTCTTATGATCTATCTTATATAACTATATCTATAGTAGCATGCATTTATAATCCATAAACGATAGGGTTACCATTCTAAATAATGTTAGAAATTGATTTAACAAGAAAATGAAAAGCAAAGTAGAAGATAACATTAATATAATACATCAGTTCTAACTAGTTTGCTTGATTATAGAGTTAAATCTGCATTTATTTTCTTCTACATTAAGTATTGTTACTTGGATATAACCAGTTAAATTACTCTTAAACTAGAAGGAATAAAAAGTAATGTTTTCCATAAAGTAGATGAACTAAAGTAACCTTAATATATTTGCTTTGATAATAAGACTACTGAAACGAATACTATACAAAAAACTAGTTTTATCTGTAAGCATGAACAACTATCAGTAAAAACAAACATTCCTTCTAATGATATGTAAAGAAACAAAAGTCTAATTTATAATCTCATCAAACATCTTTCTATAATTTCTACCTCTATGCTGGAGTACGGTCTGGTAGCCCAGATGTGGAAAAACACAGTAGGTCTTTATTTTTCATCAACAAGTTCAACTACTGATAAACGAGAACAATTACATCACTAACCAGCTAGTTCTTCTGTTCAAATAATACAAACATAATATTCATCCATTCACATATATTAAAACAGAAAGAAATAATTGTCAGAACCTGCTTAAGCCTTGGACAACAACAGCAATAGGAGGCCGTTCCTCCCTACCAACTTCTGGAGAGCACTCAAACAGCGACTCCTCAGGACCCCCGAGCTTGCTCTAGTATCCCTGGCTGGAACTAGGTGTAGCAATGTCAGATACTAGTCCTCAAACTCAGTATGAATCCAGAACTTATCAGTAAGTTCTCCCAGCTAAAAGGCTATAATAAAATCAAGTTACTGCAGCAATCCTCTCAGAACAACTTCCTTACTGTTTTTCCCTCTTTCCTCAATGAGTTTCCTGAATAACATTCACCTAAATGAATTCTCTCTGGAAAATATCTGAGCAGCCTCAGCTCTCTTCATTGAGTATTTTTAAAAGATTGCCCAGGTCTTTTTTTGGGTTAACTGTCATTTAATGAGCCACCTGCTCTGATCCCACTTTCTTGGGGGATCATGACCCCAAATGTAGGGAAGTTGCCACCTGCAACTTAGGAAGTGTTTGAGGATGCTGCCACTTTTCTTTTGCCTTCCACCTAGTTCCATCCACCAGTTTGACCAATAACCTCTTTTTAACAGCTCTCCCATGCTGTTGTCTCCACAATTTATTTATTAATAATAAAAATATTCTGAATTACATTCCAATTCTGTTGACTCTGCTGAGTCATCAATTCCTACTTAGCATTAAATTTAATACAATGTCTCAGGAATATAATTAAAACAATTTACATAATTTTACAAAATTGGGGTATGTGACAAACAGGGGATGAAGCTTATAAACCTCTAGATGATTCCTTTCTTTATAAACATTTTTTTGCAGTCTTTGTCAGAACACCCTAGTTTGTTGATATTACAAACTACTCAGTAGCAGTATAATTGCTTCAGCATTTTACATACCGAGAGCAATGTGCTTTAATAAGGAAAAGTGGACCATTCACGTGGATTAAAGGCTATTTGTTCAAATTAGGTCCAGATCAGATTCTCCGCATGTGCATCAAAGAGGATAAAGTCTATAATCTCTTGAGAGCTTTCCACGATGAGCCTTGTGGAGGGAATTTTGCTGCAGAAATAGCCCCAAGAAAGATTCTCTCAACTGGTTACTACTGGAAAATGCTTCACAAATACTAAAAATAATATGTATTGCATTTTCATTTTTTCTAGCACACAACTCACCAGATCAGAATAAATGCCCCTGCACCCACAAGTTCCTCTATAATTTTTTTTAAATGGGGTATTTATTTTGTTGGACCTATAAACCCTCCATCAAATAAATATAAATAGATTCTAGTATGCACTGATTACCTTACCAAATGAGAAGTACATCCTATAAAAAAATCCAATAAAAACAAGTGGAATAATTTCTTTATGATAACATGTTTATCAGAGGGTACTCAAGGAAATTGTCTCAGATCATGGAGCTCAGTTTACCTAAACAATGATAGCAGATCTCATGATTTTCTATAAGATCGAGCATAGAATACTATTTCTTACCATCCCCAAGCCAACGAGCATGCAGAAGTAACAAACAAAGAATTTTAAAATCTTCTGACTAAAACTAAAACAGTGCAATTCCACCGCAAGGATTGGGCAAACAAGCTCCCTGAAGCTAAGGATTGGGAAAAGTAACTCCCTGAATCTATTTCAGCCTATAGAACAACCTGGAAAACAACAATTGGTTTCATCCCATATGAACTGGTTTAATAAAAAACCTCTTTCCCATTGAGTTTTAGAGAAAAACACTTTGCACTGCTTTAGAAGTAGGGATTTTTCTTGTGTGGCACAGTTGGAACATCTAAACTAGCTAAAACTTTTAGATTAGTATTAACAGCAAGCTCTACAACACACAGAAACTATTCAGCAACATTGGACCCATTGGCGCGATCGATTCATCAAGGATAAGTCCTTTCAAAAAGGAGATTGGGCACTTCTGCATGATTTCAAATTAAAAGACTTCAAGTGCAAACTATGCACAAGATGGTTATGACCATATGCGGTGGAATTTTCCTTCAAAAATGGAGCTTTTAATTAATTTAAGATTTAATTTTAATTATTTTTTTCTTCTTATCTTACTTTCTCTTTAATTCCTTTGCAATTCTAAGCAGGCTGTTTTTTCTTAACTTTGGGGTTCAGGTGCCCACAGGAAAAAGGTAGAGGTACTTCAGAACTCATCAAGTTTACAAAATAAAAACTTTAGTTATGTACCCCGGATGATCAATATATCATTCGAACCCAACAAAAAGCTACAAAGCTTTTTTTTATTCAAAAGTTGGGGTTTTTATTTTAATATGCCGTAACCCCCATAATTCCATATTTTAAATTTCGGGATGATAAATCAAAATAAGAATAAGGATATGAGTCCAAACACCCATGGCCACCCCTGGCATAGAAAAAAAGAATAAAGGAATAAATACAGGAACCACGAACACATGAGAAGGAATCACACTTCTTTAAATGTCCCCACAACAATTTCCCAATATACCCTAGCCCTGCGTGTTTTATGATACTACCTAGGCACATTCATCATGATACACTAAGTGTGGTAGTTTTTTGATGTGCAACGTGCTAATTGTTAGTTACTATTAGTCTATGCATAGTGGTATTAAATTTAAGAATGAGTAAAAGAAGGTGTTTACCATAGAAACCCTATGTGTTCCCTCCTCCAACACTACTATGTGTGCCCTCCTCCTGTTATACCCAAATCTTGTCACCACCATGTGATAAGACCTTTGACTTACATGTTTTCCCTTAATCCCAACACTTAGAGTGGAAACCTATGTTGTTTGTCAATTCTACATTAAAAAACTTAGCACTGCATTTTCCTTGTGACCCACGAGCGGTACCTTGTTCGCACCGCCTGTATCCTATTTTCCATAAGCAGTGCCACCACCTTTGGTATTTGGTCCATAAATGTTTCTCATCTAAACCACTCTGTCATAAGAGAAGAAAAGCAGTACCCTAGGTAAAATGGGAAAAAGAGAAGTTTCTCGAGGCTTCTAGATCATGAGCCTCATGTCCTCCCTTATCCCTATCATTGTGGGTCAGTTGAGCTCGAGATCCCCCATCATAAGATCTTAGAAGCCACCTCATTCACAAATCTCTCAACCATTCCTATCCATTGAGCCTTATAAATACAAGCTCATGTCCATGGTTGAGGGGGAGAACTATAGAGGTATTGTTATGTTGTTGGATTGACCACTTAGTCCAAGCCATTCGAGAGCAAAGTTGGAGCTTATGGGGATGAAGTGTTTGTCTCATGGAGATGCTTGTCGACACTAAGTAAATGGTTGTAAGCTTCTCCATACATCTTTAATGAAAATATGATTTCCATCCCACATTACTGTTGTTTTGATTTCACATGTACATGTTGTTAGATTCCTTAGTCACTAACATGAATAAGTAGATGATTTTCCGGTAGCTTTGATGTGTTTGCATGTTTGATCTATTTGCAGGTACATAGGTTCACTATAGAAGCAGCATTCCAGGTGTCTACGACATCCAGGGAAGGTATTCATCCTTTATCGTTCACTTATTTGTTCTAGATCTGAACCATTCAGACCAGAGGAACAACTTTTGTCCACAGAAGGTGAAATATTCCTGGTTACAAATCTGGTGACTCTACTGGGGAACAGTGCATATATCAGTTGATCTGATCTTCCTCGGTTCTTGAAATCTTGTCCAAATCCACGCTCCATCTCCAACTCTCTTCAATCAGATCTGCTATCTGACTTAGTGAATTTTGATTTGAAACTTTCAGATCTGAAGTATTTCAACTTTTTATGCTCTTTTTTACTATCAATCCATCAATTTTTGCCTTGATCTGATCTTTTTCTAACTTGATAAGTTGTTATCCTTTGTGTTTTGGATATATACTAGGAACCACTCTTAACCTATTAGCAGTACGCGGTGCCACCACCTGAGTGCTATTATCCAGAAGCGGTGCCCGTCCAGAACCGCTCTGTCAAGACCCATCCAATGCGGTGCCAGGTAGGCCTTATTCCAAGACTGCTTTTTCTCATTTTTTGCAAAAAAATTGAGTTGATTTGCTTTCAGCCCTACACTGTCAGGCTTGTGTGTTAGAATCCAATGCTTATGGTTTGAAATTTTGTGGTAAAAGATCGGTTTGATTGAAGAACTCGAAAGCTCGATTAGGCTTGTTGATTGTCCATTTTCTTCCATGCTTGTTGGTTGTGTTTGTAAAAGGATTTCTTTTTCGAAATATTAGGTGATAGTGAGCTCTCTTTTCATTTTTGTTATATAGCCTGAAAGAAAATTTTTTAATTAGTATCTTGATTTCATTTTTTGTTTCCATAGAAGACTTCTTTTTGCTTATTTTAAAAAGAGATTTTTTTACTAAGATTAGGTCATTATCATTAGTGAGCATAAGACATTGGATCCCTGATTGGCCTCACAAGATTTCAGGTTCTCTATGTTATTTTGTCTCTTTTGCATTAGTACTATCTCATCAAAATAAAAAATATTATAGTTTTAAGTTAGATCTATCTATGCTTAAAGAAAAATAAAAAAATACAGTGCATATGCATATAGTGTGCTTCTTGTTTTTCTTTTAGGAAAAGAGACTTCTCCCCTTTTGATTGCTTTCAGAAAAGAGAAATGAGTTTGAAAAGTGTTGCTTGTCTTTGATTTTGTGTTCAAGATTGTTGTTTGGAAATTTTTGGTTTTGAAGCAAAATAAAATACTCTCTTTCCCTCCCGTAGGTAGGCATACCACGAATGGTAAAGTGAAATATTTGCATACGCATATTGCATGGTTTTACTTTTTCTGTCAAAACTCCATGCATTCACCTAACCGTCCACTTTAAAATTAACAGTATTTATAGGTTAAAATTTACATAGAAATTTGAGTGATAGGTTAGAGACATGTTCGGGCATTGTTAAGCATAGGAGCTATCGTTACTCGTCCACATTACATCTCGGGACTCATGCAGCTCTTCCACGTACCATCGGTATATCGAACGGCCTTTCATGTACCCTTGAGGTATATACAAAGGTACTTCACGTACTTAATTGTATATTGGAAGGCCCCTTGTGTACGGTTATGCATTAGATAGCACTACTACCAATTTGAGCTCCCACGTACCTTGCGTATATCGGGAGACCCCACTAGGATACCTTATCCATTTGAGGAAGGCCATTTAGTCGTCTTGCTCGGAGCCATACACCGAAAATAGAATTCAGGGAGATTACTACGCACGTACCCTTAAGGTATATCACGAGTGGCACCTTCTTGACAATCCTGGTGAGAGACCTGACTATATGAACTCCTCCTATTATTTAAATTTTCTTGTGTGACCTATAGCTCGAGTAGGGAAATTTTTTGTATGTTTTCTAGTTTTTGAGACCCTAGGTTAGATAGGAACTGTACAAACTGGTTGAGCTAAGACAGTCTAGAAGAGTACGAGGCTTTCCACCTGATTTTATTCCTGTTTCAAGAGAAAATCCAATGGAAGCTATCGACCAAGGAGCTGCTACCACCTCCCAAGTGGGAGATAATGTGGTTACATAAAGTGGATGACCATATCCTTCACACTCGCCTCCCTTGGTCCAACAGCCTTCTTGGGGTAATACTTCATTCCATTCTCCCATAGAAGGTCATGTTGATGATACTACCCATCCAGACTATGGTCCCAATGCTCCATTTTGGGATACCTCTATAGGGCAGGCCATTGCCTCAATTGGCACCCATTTAAAATTTTCTGAAGAAGTTTCTCCAGATGAAGAAGAACGTAGACAATACCACACAGCCATTCTCTATGCATAGGAGATTGAAAATAAAATAGATGACATATTGGGCACACCACCATCACATTCCACAATTGTTCCTATGGGATACCGTTCACGTGCTGATTCTATGAGACCCATTGAACTGATTATATATCGCATAGTAACTCCACACAACCCAAGTCAAACTACCAACCCCACCACCTCGCATATTATGTTTGTTCCCAATCCTCCCAGGTCTTCCACACCTGGGGCTCAAACTTCAATTCATGTTTCTTCATTACCTTCTAGTGCCAGGGGGAAACCCCCGACATGACCTACGTTATCTCACACTGGAATTGTACCTAGTTAAAGACAAACCTCTGGTATAGAGCAATCTACAATTTATGTCCCTCCCACCCACACTAATGTGGTTAATAAGGAACCAATAATCTCACCATGTCAGAAAGGCTCAGCACAGACACATCACTTCCTCTTGGGAGGAATCTCAATCTGGAGAACACCAAGCTTCTTCCTGAAGTACTCAAACTTCACCCTAGCCAATGTCTTAGTCAACACATCAGCTATCTGTTCATCTATCACAACATAATAGAGCTTCACTACTCCTCTCTGCACCATATCCCTGATATAGTGATACTTGATCTCGATATGCTGCGATTTGTGATGGAATACTGGATTCTCTGACAACTTTACACAACTCTGGTTGTCACAGTATATACAAGTAGAATCTAACTAGAGACCAAATAAATTAGATAGTAGCTTCCTTAGCCATACTACCTCACAACTAGCTGAACAGGCTGCAACATACTCTACTTCAGTTATACTCAGTTCCACACAAGATTTCTTCTTGCTAAACCATGAGATCACACCTGATCCCATACTGAAGCAACACCCTCAAGTGCTCTTCCTATCGATGGCACTGCCTGCCCAATCTGAATCAACATAACCCTCCAGGTTCATCTTCAGATCAGCCTTATACTTGATCTCATAATCAACCATACCCTTCAGGTACCTCAGAATATGCTTTGCAGCAGTCAAGTGAACATGTCTCGGATCTGTCAAGTATTGGCTCAAGGTGTTCACAGCAAAGCAGATATCTGGTCTCGTGTTCGTCAGGTACATCAAGGACCCAATCATCTGACGATACATCATGGCATCAACTGTCTCTGATGAAGCATCACTCAATAGCTTCAGGTTTGATGCCATAGGTGTGGTTAATGTCTTATGTCCATCATCCCATATCTCTTCAGGATCTCTACCACATACTTCCCTTGTCCAAGGAAGATTCCATCTGTAGTCTTCCGCACCTCCATACCTAGGAAATAATGCATCATTCCCAAGTCCTTCATCTAGAACTCAGGAGCAATATTTCTCTTCGTATTGGCAATCAACTCATCCATACCTGTCACAAATAGATCATCTACATATATTAGAAGCATCACTGGGTTGCCATCTTCCACCTTGTAGTAAAGGTTGGAATCTACTTTACTCTTAGTAAATCCCAAACTAGATAGAAAGCTGTCAATTCTGTCGTACCATGTCCTGGGTGCCTATTTCAAATCGTATAGGGGTTTCTTCAATATACACACATGAGACTCCCTGTCATGTGTCTCAAAACCGAGTGGCTGCTCCACATACACTTCCTCTTCTACTACACCATTCAAGAAGGCATTCTTGACATCCATTTGGTGTATCTTCTATTTCATCACTATAGCCAAAGCAAGTACCAATCTGATGGAAGTGTATCTGGCTACAAGTGCAAAGGTTTCTTCATAGTCTATTCCTTCTTTCTAAGAGAAACCCTGAGCCACAAATCTTTTCTTATACTTTTCAATGCTACCGTCTATAGCATGCTTGATCTTGTAGATCCACTTGGAAGTTACAACGGACTTCCCTTTTGGTCTTGGGACAACATCCCAAACATCATTCTTCATGATTTATTGATACTCTTTGATCATCGCATCCTGTAGCTAGGGTTTGAGCCCTAGCTTGTACGAATGAGTACCTACTAAGGACAATGGATTCCTTAGTAGCAGTTCAATGAAATATGAATTAAAAGCTATAACTTGAAGTAAAAAGATGCTGAACAATAATGAGAATTAAATCTAAACAAGTGCATTAAACAAAACAGTAAAAAGTAAATAACATAAAACGAAAGCAGTAAATAGTAAATAATGATCGTTATTGATGTTACCTCCAATGTGGAGGTGGGTGAAGTCCGTTGCATTGGTCCGATGTTGGTGGCTCCGAGCTTCAAGCTGCTTCTTCTCCTTCTCCAATGGTGGAAATGGGCCAAAAGGGGCTCTTACAGTGAAAGTAGCTTTAATGGTGAGCTATGGTTTCACGGTGAAAGTAGCTTCAATGGTGAGCTATGGTTTCACGAGCAATTTTGGCAGAGGCAGGATACTTGTGATTGTGGATGTGGAATAAGGGGTTTCCACCCCTTATTTATAATTGAAAACCATGCGGTTTTAGGGTTAGGGTTTTAGCTATTTAGGGTTTTTTCCTCATTTCCTCATTATCTTATATTTTTTATTCCTTTTTGGATATTTTTGCTTTTTTGGAGGAATTTTGGATATTTTTAGCTGAAAAGAAGGTTTTATGGCCTTTTGGAGGCATTTTAAGCCTTTTGGAGGCTTTTTGCATGGTTTTATGGGTTTTTGATGGAAATATGGTAGGAAAATGGACAAATGAGCCATGTAATGGGGCAGATGAGGTAGTGAACCTTTTTTAGGTGATAACAGATTGCCCCCTGATGTGCGAGGGCAGGAGCTCATCGTATGGCCGATGGACATCATAAGTCATATTTGGTTTTCATGGGGTGTGGAGAAGAGAAAGAACCAGCTGAAGTCTGGAACACCGATCTCAAACCACCTGCAAGGACTGAAAAGTACATAACCTCAATAATGGATGAGGAATCATATGATCATCTGAACGAGGCGGGCATTCCCATGCTCGTATCAGGATATAGCATAGTAATAAAAATGAGGTCCAAAATATGGGGACCTTAACATATACATGTCCTCAAATACTGAATGAGGAAGAATCTCAATAGATGGACGAGGCGGGCATTCCCATGCTCGTATCAAGATACATAAAAATCACTTGTGAGGCCCAAAATGAAGGACCTGTAGTAGATAATCACTGTGTATATCATGAGGGTCTGGAAGGGACACAAATCTGGAACATACTGCTGAGCTGACCATGTCTGAGCTGAAAAAATTGATACACTGAAATGGCAGCAGTGCTACTGAATGTGGTTCTGAAGGAACTGATGCGCTGCTGGATCAGAGTGACAAGGGTCACACTCGTAATGGTACACTGATCTGGAACTGAACTGGGTATTCAAAGAAGCATAGAACTGAATGGCTTCCGAATACAATCGCCAACGCAGCCCGGACATCCAAGGGAACATATAACTGGGCACTCCAAAGTGACTCACCAATGTGCTAGAGTCGGGGGAAATCCAGGGTCTTCGACACAGAATGAAAAGGATATACCTCTTGCGCGATTCTCAACGATGCGAATAAGGTACTGAAGTCGAGCATGTGAGAAACAACTATTCGGAGAGGCAATGATGAGTCCTCCCAAAATGGTCCGTAGGCACTCATCACAGATGGTGATGAGTCCAAGGCACAGGGGCCTCTGGGTCTATCCTCTGGAATAGAGGGGCTGTCATAGACAGAGGGAGACCTGCAACTATCAAGGCAATGACGTTTCCTTGACAGGAGCGTGAGGTAAAAAAACCGAAATGTGATAGTACTGATGGCAGGGTTGATAAACTGGGGTAAATAACTGGGCAAGTAGAGTGGGTGGACTCAAACTTCCTTTGTTCAGAGTATGATGGCGGGGATGATCGGGCAGCACTTGAAACTGATTGGTGGTAAAGGTATCGTAGCTGTATGGGATCTGGGAAGTTCACTGGGCTGAGGGAAACTCAAGCTGTGGTAACATGGTAGGAGACTGCAGAATACTCTGAACAAAGGCGACCTGATGGGAGGTGTTGCCGAGAGGATTGATCATAGTGCCAAGAGGCGCGGGGGGGTTTCTTCATGAGTGAGTGAACGAGAAGAAGTGTGGATATAAAGTGGTACTGTCATGTGGATTTTACGAGCCCATGACAGTTCATGCTCGTGGTTGCTTTCAATGTTAAGGAGTTTGAAAGCAAATAAGAAGACTCTGAAGAAATGGAATGATACTGTCGTGTGGATTTTACGAGCCCACGATAGTACATGCTCGTGGTTGCTTTCAATTTTAGGGATTCTGAAAGAAAATAAGAAGACTCTGAATTGATGGAATGGTACTGTCGTGTGGATTGTACGAGCCCACGATAGTACATGCTCGTGGTTGCTTTCAATTTTAGGGAGTCTGAAAGCAAATAAGAAGACTCTGAATAAATGGCCAGGCAAGGAGGAAATGTTCAATCAAGGAGTATTTATGGTGACCAGTACTGAGGGTGGGGGGGAACACTTGTGGGCCTCCTTGCGGGGTGAATGAATGGTGGCAAAATAATGAAACATTTGCAGTATGACAGGAGTGGAGGCTCATGTAAAAAGTGTAAAAGAATCTGATGACGGCTGATGCGGCGCGCAAATTGATGCGGCAAGGTGTAGGGACGCAATGTTGTAATTGTATCAAGTGAGAGCGAGAAATGATCTCAAGCATCCTCACGAGCTTGGAAAAATGACTCCGACGATATAAAATGTGTTAAAAACGGAGAGCGGCCCAAGTGGCACGCAAACCGAGGCTACTATTGGTGTCTAACAAATGGGTAAAAAATGATGTAGTTTAAAACAATGCAATGAGGTGACCATTGGGATGATCTCGTCGTGTTGATTCCAATGGTAGAAACAGTTCGGAAAACGGACTTCGTATGGGTCTAAAATGGTCAAAACAAGAACAAAGTCGACGGACTATAAATAGTAAGTGGGCCCAACATGACACGTCATTTGTACTATTTGAGGTTTATTTGCGATCGGAGTGAACCAAAGCTGACGTGTGATTTTTTGGACGATCCGACCAGCGGATTCGATATTCGGGAGAGCCAGGTATTCCGTTAAACTTACACCTGTTTTGTTTTTTGGGTTGGGAGGGTTGGTGGTCCCCCAGGGGACAATGTTGTACGGTCCATAGGGGTGGACCGCGGGTTTAGTGGTCAAAACCACGGTCTCTGACCACGAGTTTTGACCAGGACAGCCGTGGTCAGAGACCGCGACTGTTCGGCTTGACGGCCGTGGTCTGGACCGCGACTGTTAGGCTTGACGGCCGCGGTCTGGACCGCGACTGTCGGGCTTGACAGCCGCGGTCTGGACTGCGACTGTCGGGCTTGACAGCCGCGGTCTGGACCATGACTGTCGGGCTTGACAGCCGCGGTCTGGACCACGGCTGTCGGGCTTGACAGCCGCGGTCTGGACCGCGGCTGTCGGGCTTGACAGCCGCGGTCTGGACCGCGGATGTTCTGGGTTATGGATGGGTGGGGCAGGTCTGTTATTTGCACATGAGCCTAATGAGACATATTTGTGTGATTTGCAGGATGCCATGGGTGGTATGGCGGGAGAGGGAGATGCCAGAGGGCCTTGTGACGGCCATCCGAGATGACCGTCGAGTGCGGAGCATGCTGGGGCTCTTCGGACTACTGAAGTTCACGGAGATTCTGATGATACGGTCAGCAGGGTTGCTACTGAACCGATTGATCGATTTCTGGGAGCCAGAGACACAGGCCTTTCGAGTTCAGGGAGAGAGGGTGGAACTCACCCTGATCGATGTTTATTTCATGACGGGGTTGCCCTGCCTGGGGAGGGTAACAGACACACAGCCGCGGGTCTCCGCGGATCTGGATATAGATGACCTAGTAGTGCGGTTCGGTAGGGCAGACGCGAGGGTGCATAGGAATGCACTCCGGATTCAGGATTTACGGGAGCTAGCAGTTCGTGCGATGGCAACCTGTGTGGTACGGATTTTGGGATCCCAGTCACCTGAAAAGGTGTCTGGGGGTCAGATGCAGATCGTAGAGCGAGTATTGGCTGGGACTTAATTTGCATGGGGCCAGATGTTCCTGACCTGCGTGCAGCGACAGCTGACCGCAGCGAAGGAACACTACTACATTTTGACCAAAAATCCGACGGCCGTCATGTCGGATTTTCGACACTTCCCTGTCGCATGTACGACACTTTCATTTTTTTTTAAGCGTCGGAAACTTGGCGTCGGTTTTCCGACACCTGATTACCCGTCGGTTAAGCGACACCTAAGTAACCGTCGGTTAAAAAATAAGCGTCGGTTAAGCGACAGCTTTTCTTCGACGATAGTGAAATTTTTTTAAGAAAATCTCATTCTTGCCGTCGGATAAGCGACGGAGTTTAAGTCTAAGTGTCGAAAGAGCGACAGCAAGAAGCGACGGAATTTAAGTCTAAGCGTCGAAAGAGCGACAGCGAGAAGCGTCGAAAAAGCGACAGAGTTTAAGTCTAAGCGTCGAAAGAGCGACAGCTATAAGCGTCGAAAAAGTGACGGATTGTAAGGCTAAGCGTCGAAAAAGCGACGCTTGTGACTGTTTTAAAAAAAAATAATATAAAAGCATTTGCAGTGCAGTCTCGGTTCGGTGATGGCTGATGTAATATCCACTGTTGGTGATCCACATGGATCGGAGTGTGCCGGTCATCATGCCTGACTACCAGAATTGGATATTCCAATAACCAAACAGTTATAAAAATATCACTTCAAGGTATCTTATTTGGAATTTTATAAATTCTGCTGAAAATCAGAACACGTTACCGGAATCAGGCTTGAGAACCTTTATTCTAATCCACCTGCTGATGCTGCCTGCATTTTGTGAATCCACTGATCAACCCACCCTCTTCGGAGGCGCCAAAAAATCAATAGTTCTCATGCTTTACACCTTCTTCAAATTTGTGTCTGCAGGGACCTTAAAATTGCTCAATTCTGTTTCCGGGGTTCACAATTCTCTTTATGCCGTAGCAGTAGTCTATCTTAATTATTCCACCAGAGCTGGTAGCAATCAACAGGCTGGAATCAATACTCAGCAATCAACAGGCTGGTAGCACCAGAGATCAAATTATGGCACGAGAGGAATTGAAGGCACGAACTCTTTCTTTGTTCTGGAATTCATTGTACAACAAGTTTGCTGATTCTCTATCTAGGGATCCTAAGTCTCCTGCTAATATCTATCACGATTCTGTTATCAAGTTGTTGATGGACTCTAAATCTAAAGGTGCTTTGACCCAGTCTGAGGATTTGATGGAGTTACAGAACAAAATCGAAGATCTGAGTATGAACTTTCATGTAAGAAGCAAACTTCCTCCATATGTATTGATAAGGTGGACAATCTGTCTCTTCAATCCTTGAATGTCACCAGGTTGCACCCAGAAATACGAAGCGTGTCCTGCAATTGTGTCATTTGAAGGCATTCCATGTTGACCGGAATCTGTTACAGATAATGCCTGCATGGGTTTATTAAGAACAGACGAATTGACACTAGTTGTTTGATTCCTTTACAGTGTAGAAGATTTACCTGGATACAAAGCTAGAGCCATTGAAACAGGATCTGGATATTGTGTTGCCTTTGAAGGCATTCCCATATCATTATTGCTATTTTTTATGAAAGAATAAATTTGGTTTGAATTATTTTCAATGTTGTATCCATTATGGGAGACTCCTCTATACACAAGAGCTTCTTCATTTTTGGGATCATAATCACCACCTGAAAAACAACCAATGTGATAACCAGCAAAATCTGGTGCTTAAGGCAATAAGGATTTTGCTGGAACAAGGCCTTCCCCTCGAGCCAAACTTGGCCAATCCCAAACAAATCGACCAGCATTGCGTAGTGCAGATGAGACACCCACTCCAGCTGGAATAGCAAGCACAACTGTATAGCCCCGTTGCCCCAGTTTGTGCAAAGCAGGAGAAAACTCCACATCTCCTGAAATTAAAAAAATAGTAGAGGGAGGAGGATTATCAAGAGCAAATAAGAACATATCTACTAAAATGGCTTTATCTGCTGCATCTTTCCTTCCATTGGGAACATTAATGAGGTT
This sequence comes from Pseudotsuga menziesii, assembly GCA_001517045.1. Taxonomy (NCBI): domain Eukaryota; kingdom Viridiplantae; phylum Streptophyta; class Pinopsida; order Pinales; family Pinaceae; genus Pseudotsuga; species Pseudotsuga menziesii. The sequence continues at coordinate 1,703 of LPNX010336437.1, read as the reverse complement.
GACTCCAGTCTTTTGACAACCTTCTCTCAGCCTTCGAGGAAAATTATTAAAATCTCCATATGCTGAGAGCATAGTGACAGCACCTTTAACCATAGGATGCAACCCAAGTGCCATCCTAATATTACCTGCTACATCCTCTAGACAAACTTCCCCAGGAACAGGGCAATTCTCAATGTCCCAAAGTATTGACACAGGGCCTAGTAGTCCCCTAAATTGTTGGTTACCTGCTTGTGCTGATTCTACATCTAGCACATCCGGAACTTGATCTGATTGTCCTGGTATAAAATACATATTATATGAAGGCAAGATAAAAGCCATATTAATTTGTGAGAAAGATATTTACATCAACAGCTTTACAACACCACAAAAGTCCACAAATCTTACCAAAGGCTGGATTTTCGCCCTAAATACTTGTGCCATTTCCTGTAGTTCTTAAATAACTTTATCATAACATCATTCAGGGCATGCTCATCCAACTGAAAGCACACAGAAGAGCAACATCATTATCTATAATTTTCATGTTCAAATCAATATCCTTGTGAAAGGAAATGTCTTAGCGTAGCATCAAAGACAATCAAGTTCAATGGTACATAGAGAACCTTTGGCAGTGGCTCATGTTTTGTGGTCTTCCGTATGTGTACATTGGCAAGAAGCAAAATTAAGTGCTCCCTCTGATTAGCTACATTGTCCTTCTGTACATCATTCATCAATTTACTAAGCCACAAAGTTCCAGTCTCCACACAATAAGTCAATAAAAGAATTTAGAACAATGCAAACTTCAAAAGATCAATATACATTTTTTCCTTGAATCTAAAACCAGTATTTAGAGAGTTGCATGCAGATTTGAAGTAAATTGAAAACAAATTACCTGAAATCCAAACATAGCTTGAAGCCAATCAAGCAGATCTTGATTTGTTCCTGGTTTGTGGCGGTTTTCAGGCCATGTCAGTCCACGGGTGTTGCGGAGAGCTGTCACTACAGCTTTAATCTATAGACACGAGTGAAGAAGATGCATCAACATTGTTTTCCAAGAACGTCAGTAGTCATAAATACAACAGTGTTCAAGTTCATTTGCATGTGAGGGTGTGTCCTTGAAGGAAGAACCTGCAAGAAGATATAAAGAACAATTTGATGCATGCATTGCCCAAAATTATCTTTCAGATCATTCTAATAGAGAACCCTTTTTTTTAATAATTATGTTGGGCAAACAGAGTATAAGGCTACTCTGACTAGATGGATCATGGAAGCCGATATAGATACATTGAAAAATGTCTTAATATCTAAATAGTAAATATGAGTGGTGATCAAAAGTCCAAACTAGAAACCTTCTAAAGATGGATAAGTGAAATCTCTAGTGTCATATCCAAATATTATGAGAAATGACATACTCAAAAACTCAGTTTCTGTATCTAAGAAAGAGCTTCTCAGCTCAATATTAATTTAGTGGAGACAGAGATGGGAAAGTTATTTTGGGTCGAGAAAGAAAGGAGACAACCTTGACAATGTTAAAATTGTGAGAGCTCAATACCAATTCCAGCAAGCAGAGAACTTGTCACAGTCCCGATCAAAGAAAAGCCAACACCAGTCAGAGTAGAGCCCTCGGAAAACTGTCTCCATGTGAATTCGACTTGATGTATTTAAAAATATTTTTAGGAATTTGTGAATAGCAAAGAGCTTGTCAGTGTCTCTATGAGGGATTTTGT
>LPNX010336413.1:0-55621 GCA_001517045.1 Pseudotsuga menziesii | reverse complement strand
ATAATTTTGATATGGAACATTGTAGGTTCTAATGGAAGTCATGGTTCCCACATTAGCATGAAGTAGTAAAAGTATGCATCATTTGAAAACACAAACTAAACTTGCACGTTTAAAATCCGAACTATGTAGATCTAGAAATGGATTGTTCACCAGCAGGAGACAGAAATAATAAACAGCTCCAACAATCACCCGAAAACAGTGCTGCAACAATGGCAAGTGTGAAGAAAATATCGTTAAGGTCTTCGTTTTTATAGAAATCTTAGGCGTCGCTATAGAGACGGAAAACATTGACTTTTGCACCCTAGGTCAACTTGACCGTTGTAAAAAGTCAACAAAGGACGGTGTCGTTGCTATAGAGATGGTCAAGTGTGGATACAGCGATGTCCAAGAGTTTAGGCGTGGATACAGAGACGTCTAAGAGTCCAGGCGTGGATACAGCGACGGCTAGGCATGGATACAATGACGCCTCGTTCCTGTTACATCGGATTTTACACCAAAAAGTAAGAAACATGGAAAACCTCCATGGAAAAATCCACGCTTTTGTACTAGTGTTTGATGCACGACTAGCACAACAAATAAAAAACACACTTTGCATAATCAAGACTCAAGAATAATTTTTATTTGCATTGTAATACATATACAATTAGGGGGATTTAACAACTAACTATGGTTCATAATCCCTTGACCATGGTTAGGGGAGGAAACTCAAGACTTATTCCCTAGAGGTAGTTTTAAAGGCTTCAGGTACATGGACAAGCCATCGAACCTACACATAAGACCTCCCTATGTGATATTTTGTATCTGAGAGAGAATATAGTGTCCATTAGAATTATTTTAGCACTAGGACCAGATCCATAGTCATGGTTGAGGAAGGAAAACTAGTCCTTAGACCCTAAAGGAATCCTATAAACATGTAGGGCCAAGAACAACATCTCAAACCAATAAAATGATATATTAAGGGTATCCTCAACCTCTAATTTGGGATATGGCCATGATTAGGAGTTTTTTAGCATTAGGTAGGTAGGATAAAGTGTTAATCATGGTTGACAGAGAAAGATTTGATTTTAGGTTGTAAACTACCTTCTAAGCTCAAGGTCCATGAATGACACCTTGAATCACTAAAGATGACATCTCAAGTTGATATTTTTCATTTGAATGGAGATATGGGAACCATTAGGGGTTTCTATGTACTATTTATGTCTCTTTGGGGATTAGACATAATAAGGGGAGGAAACCTAATACTTAGCCCCTAGAAGATGCTTCTAGGCATCTATATCCAAGAATGAGGTGTTGAAAAACCTCTACATATCCTTCCATGGTATCATTACCTTGGAATGAGGATGTTAGTGCCATTAGAACATTTTTAGCACTAAGTACATGTATTAGGCCCCTTGACATGGGTGAGGTAAATCACTTGGTCCATAGACCTTAAAGGAGGTTATTGTTGGACCTAAGAAAGTGTGTAAAGTATGGTTCGAAAGTTTTGACAAATCCATTCATAGTGTGAATAAGGTTGTGATGGAGAAATGACGGAATAGGTTAGATCCAAAATTATGGGAAATTTTTGGGGAAACATTAAATGTATGTGGATAATTAGTTAGAAAAAATGACCAATTATGGGTAGTGGGAATGGGATGTAAAATCAACTGTTAGAGCCTTTAAAAATGTAAAAGGGTTGGGATTTAGGGGGGATTTGATGCTATGTTTTAGGTTGGGGAGGAAAATAAGAGAGAGACAGTCAAGACTGAGATCATAAGAAGTTTGTTGTAAGTTTTAGTGAAAAGAGTGAATAATATTCGTGAAGGGAATGTAAATTCGATCCATCAGTTGTGTGTGTGGATCTAATATAAAAGTAATTTGGAGAGATGCCTGAGGTTGTGTGTGTAGACCAAAGTGTTCAAACACGACTTATGCCAGATAAATAGAAATTTTGCAGTTTATCCCATACGGGTTTCCATGTTAAATTCTTTGTTTCAAATGGTGTATGTTTGTTTCATGTTTGAGGATTTTTTATTTACTGTGATTGATAATATTTATGATGAAATGGAATAATAGTGTTGAAAATGTTGGTAGATGTGATTTATATCTATTATGTCACTTGTATGTTGTGTTACCTATCGATGATTGTTCACCTATCTACATCAGTGGTTAGTTTGTCGAGTTCTTCCATAGATAGATCCCCTTCTGTCGATATGGAATCATGGTTCCTGCAGTCCTTATAGGTATCTTGGGTGAGACTTCACTTATGTCGCAGGTGTTGTTGACATAGTTATTCTCTATCAGGTCGATGCCTTGGGTGTTATTGGTCGGGTTGGAAGGTTGAACATGGGTTAGTCGAAGTGAGCCAACAAATGGTTCCATTTCTGGGACCAGGATCATCATGGAGGGGGCATGTTTTGGCACCCGATAAAGCATGAGATTCAGGATTGGGTGGACCATAAAGCTAGAGTATTTGCAAAAGAAGAAAGTAAGGGGGCACGACTGCCTTCGAAGTAATTGACAGAAATATATGTTTACTGAGGTATTCATGAAATTTACTTTAGTGAATTTCCTATTGTATTATATGAATGGTTGGTGAGGCTAGCAACACTGAAGACAAATTTTCAAGGAAGTGAACCCAGGGAGTGGACTCCTTAGTTGATCTGATGACTGCAGAGTGTTATTAATCCTATCTCTAGTGATTTCAACTTCTAGGTTGATAGCTTTTTAGAAGGATAAATTACTGATATTGTTGTAGACACTATTAATTCATATAGTGAAGCAGAGAGAGAATTCTTACAAGGACCTAGAGGCAGATATTTGAAGTCCATAAAGTTGTGGATTAAAATGCTAGTATGTGAAAAGGGAATACCAAGGATGGAATCCGATGAGTAAATCATTGTGAGTGGAAGACATGGGTCATGACAAAAGGAAGGCCTAAACAAGATGGACAGTGTAAGTGGAGTTGTTCCCATCCGATAATGATGTTGATGAAGAGGGTCATTGCCTAAGGAGTGGAAGAATATTATGGTCAGGTAAAAGGAGAACAATTGCTATAGGAAGAGTGAGCTGTGATGTAACCAGAAGAGTGGACGACGAGTTGGTGCCACAAATCAATGAAGAATATTGTGACAAAGAGGAGGAATATCAAATTATTTCTTAAGATGAAGAAGAGGTGTCAGATCCATACTAAGCACAAGACCATGACATACTCACAACTTCGTGTACATATCCAGCATCAAAGGTAAGACCTAAAAGTATTTTGAAGTGTGTTTTGTCAAATCAAAGTAATAGTAATAGACAAGATAGTGGTTATAGAATTCCTATTGGTGGAACATCTAAGTTGAGTTCGTTAGTACCCCAATAACATAGGATGTCTGGGGGTGACATAAAATTGCCTATATTTAATGGGAATAGATACGAATACCCTGAGCAACATTGGTTCTTGTGTGCGTTTATTTGGATCATGCAACATGTCTCGAATGAGGTCATAAAAAGGGCTTAGATGAGCACAACCTTTAGGGTCGTGCTCTCAATTGGTACATGACGTTTTCTATTTTCCTTGCGGGAAATCCTTAGAATTCATTAGGTTATATTCAGTTTGGGATAATAAATGAATTCAAGAAGCCCAAGTCCGAGTTGCAATGCATCACAGAGTTGAAGGAGATCAAGGAAATGTCGAATGAGTCTTTCTGGGATTTTTTCTAGAGGTTCAAGACCCTGATGGCCAAGGTAAGTTTCCAAATGTTTGACATCCAGCACAAATAATGGTTCATTGTTGCACTGTTACCACATATCTGTGTACGCTTGATGCAATAGAAAATAGTGTCCCAAATCGAAGCTCTTGAGCTTGCTATGAATTTTCAATCTTCACGAGTCATAGAAATTGATGTGGGAATGATTCAAATTAGTCACAGTTATCTAATCTAACTTTGAAAATACAAGACATCAAGAAGGGAAAATAAATCCATGAAGAAGTCTGGTGTATGAGATGAAAAATTGAAGTCCATCATAAGGATTCATGTCCATCCTTTCTGGATTACCTTGTATCAGGAGCACATAATCCATTAAGGTCACAAGGGATTCCATGGTGTTGAGTTTTCCAAACAAGAGGTCATCGTTTGGAGGAATATTTGTATTTACAGAAGATAATAAGTACACCTGCTAATCTTTATTGTAAATTATGTTGATCTGTGGGTCATGATGAAAAGGACTGTAGGGCACACCAGTTGTTGTAGGAGAACACAATAGACACGTATTTGATGAAAAATGATGATCAGATGCAAGATGAACGAGGTCATGCAAAATTCCATCAGGAAATGGGGGGAAGTACTTTTAGAGGAGGAGGAGGAGGAGGAGTATTTGGTTGAGAGAGAGGACTAACTATTTTCTATAATTGTGCACAACCATGACATTATTCTAGAGACTACACTAATCCTACTTCGACATGCTCATGATGTAACGCGTTGGATCATATCATTGAGGAGTTCCCACATCCTATTGCTAAGTGGTATGCCATAATCATAAGGAACCATAACCAACCTCCAAATGAAAATCAAAATGTTCATAATATTTTTTTCTAGCCCCAGGAACCTACAATTGTTATTTTAACAAGGAGTGGTGTTGCGACTGGGGATGATTGTGGGGCACCATAGACAAATCCAAGATATTGACCTACAACTAGAAGGAAAATGGCATATTCTTCAATGCAAAAAATACATTTATAGACATAAATCATCCTTCGACATATAATGATTTTTTGGTGTTTGACGATGGACCAATCTTCGATATGCCACCAAGTTTAACAAGTCATTCCAAGCGAATTTGATAGAAAATGTAAGCAATTTAAAAAATGTCTTTATAATTTGTTTAGCACTTGTAAAAGAAACAGGCTTTGGTAGAGCTATCAACTCTAATAGAAGAATATCAACCAAGTCCATGACTAGAGAAAAGTGTTAATCATATTCATAGAAGAATGAATACTAGTCGATAGCTACATACGAATGTCGAGATATGATATTACGATATGGAATTTATTATTCTTGATTTGGGATCAAATGTTAACATCCTCACAAGGAAAACATCGAAAATCATAAGTTGGTGTGGTCTCTTGTTCATTTGAGGCTATCCACTTAGCTGAAGGTTTTTCCTATTGGTCGACTACCATGAGTTCCTATCGAGGTGGAAGGACTCCAGAACTACGCGGGCATTGAGGTAATAGATATTGTCAAGTATACAAACCCTTATAGAACACTTTTAGGGATTGACTGGGATATTGAGAATCAGACAATCATAAAATTTAAGAAGATAATATTTCCATTTGAAGATTCAAAAATGCAAGTAGTGGCTCCAAGTGTTCCTTTGGAGGGCCAACGATATGTTGAGTCAGTGAAGGGTGAAGGTCAATAATGGTACCTAGATAACATTTAAAATATCTCATATGAAATGGATGACTATCTCTATCTGATATCTGATGGAAAATTAAGCTGGCGAAGTGTTAGTTCTTATTCGTCGGTTTTAGGAGAAGCTTTGGAAATTTGGAAAAACTAGTTGCATGAAGTATCGATGCAAAAATGTGCAAGGATCACAAAATCTCTGTGATGGGTAGCTGTTGAGGTATGTGATCTATCTATTTATGAATAATTACCGAATATAGATACATTTCTCATGAAATGTGAAGATAAGGTACTGAAACCTCAACGGCTGCTAGATATGGATGTTTCCTTGAAAGCTACACCAACAAGGTGGTGGGTTGTTCACAAACAATATATTTCATAATGGCCCCAGTGTCGACGACTATTAGAAATCATATTTGGAGGAAATATTTCTTATGCTGGTAAAAAATATACAGGTTCGATGAATCTTGTTGACCACATTCAAAATTGTCGCACGACATGGCATACATAACCTCAACAAGAGTGGGTCCATCTGCTTCTACATACTATGGAAATGATACCAAGAATTTGGTATACGTCGGTCAAGTTTTGACGAGGAACTGTAGAATGGGATGAGTTAGCTACTAGATTCACACATAATTTTAGTTTTGTTGATGAAAATCCAATGGTTAATGCTTCTTTGCATGTTAATAAAGACAATATTTTAAAGGAGATCCTTGTTCCTATGTCAAGTTTTCCTCAAAGAAATGCAATAGTTCAGATATGGATGGAGTGTTATTATATAATTGGTAAACATGAAGATGATGATCCATATGATATCCATATCCCTAGATATGAGGGTAGTCAAGTAGTGGAGGGACTAGGCCTATTAAATGACAAATTTATGAAGCCTCTTAAAATAAAGGTGAATATTGGTTCCTATGAGAACCAAAAATTTTCTAATATTTGGGATTATTGGGATGATGAGACAGTAGGGAGAATTACGGATTTGTTGTATGAGTTCCAGGATTTATTTCCAAAAAAATTCTTGGAAATTAAGGGATCGTTGGAAATATAGGTGAAATGAAGATCCCTCTAAAACCAAATGCAAGGCCTGCCAAGCAATTACCATACAGATTAAATCCCGAATATAAAGAGAATGTTAAGACAGAGTTAGATCAAATACTGGATGCAGGAATTATTGAACATGCCGAAGAATCAGAATGGATTATCCCAATAATTGTACAATATAAGAAAACTAGATAAATCCATATCTGTGTCGACCTGAGAAAACTAAATGATGCTTTCCTGCATGATTCGTTTCCAACACCTTTCACAGATGAAGTATTGGAGAGCGTAGGGGAGAAATAGGTGTACTCTTTTACTAATGGATTCTCTCGGTACCATCAAATAAGGACTCCAAAAGAATAATGGCACAAGACCACCTTTGTGATAGAGTGGGGTTGCTTACAATACACACTAATGGCATTCATACTTAAGAATACACCCACAATTTTTTCTAGAATAGTGGTAGTTGATTTTAAATATTTTATCCATAAACTTATTGAAGTATATTTTGATGATTGGATGGTATATGGGATAGATTAAGATCATATTGAGAGTCTTTGAATGGTGATAGAACAGTGTGGATAGTTTCATAATTCTTTAAATATGAATAAATGTATTTATGTGCTCCTTTTAGTATCTTGTTGGGTCACATTTTTTGTCAAGAGGGAATATTATGGGACCCTACAAAAATTGCAATTAATGTCGACCTACCCCCACTCTCGTCGATTAAATAGTCAAGGAACATGTTGGTACATACTGGTTATTAAGGGAAAATTAGCAAGGAATATGCATAGGTCACTGCCCCAATGGAGAAGTTGTTGAAGATAAATGTTAAATTTCAATGGGACAAGCAGTGTCAAAAGATCCTAGATGTTCTTAAAGAGAAGATGGTTTCTAGTATTCCCTGATTGGAAAAAATAATTTGACGTGCACATCGATGCATCATCTATCCCACTCGAAGCAGTGCTTGCACAACAATGTGAGGGCTCTATTGATCACCATATTGCATTTTCTAGTATAAAATTGTTGGTTGAAGAAAGAAATTATACCACTACACTCTAGAAATTTTGACACTACTTATTGGAAGGTCACTTTAATATGTTTACGAACCATTATGATTTGAAGTACTTGGTCAATAAGCTAGTGTTGAAGGGTAATATTTGTTGATGGATTCTTATCTTCTAAGAATTTTGTTTCGAAATTATTGTAAATCTAGGAAGACTTAATGCAATCCCTAACCATGTTTCAAGGTTAGAGAATGTGGAAGCGACTGCCAGTCTAGATGATAATTTTCCTAATGAATAATTATTTGCAATAAAAATGGTTGATGACAATTATGAAGGAATTATGCATTTCCTGACTACGGGGTGTGCTCCAAAAGACTTAAGCACAACAAAAAAGAAACAACTCGTTGTAAAAGCTATAGACTTCCGGCTGATAATTGGATAGTTATATAGGATGGGATCAGATGATATACTCCATCGTTGTGTCTTGGAACATGAGCGACCGATGGTGTTGAATGAATCTCGTGCTAGCGTTGCATGGGGACACTATGTAGGAAAATAAACATCACACAAGATTTTACAGGAAGGATTATGGTGTCCTACCCTTCACATAGATGCTATGGATTATTGTCACAAATGTGATATTTATCAATGAATAGGGAAACCATCGTGATGAGATGAAATTCCACTGGTACCACAGGTAACTTTGCTGGAATTTGATAAATTGGATATCGAATTTGTGGGCCCCATTAATCCACTAGGAAAAAGAAAGGTGCATAGTATATAATTGTTGTGACATATTATTTAACCCAGTGGGATGAAGCAGCACCAGTTAGAGACTATACTACCATGACTGCTACAAGGTTTTTGTTCGATCATGTCATGACCAAGTTTGGATGTCCAAAAATTATAATAGGTGAGTAGGGTACACATTTTGTTAATCATTTGATTGAGAATTTAACTGAAGAGTTTCATATCCAAAACAGGAAGACAACGCCATATCATCCATAGGAAAATGGCAATGTTAAAGCATTTAAGAAAATATTAGAAAATGCACTGACTAAGATATGCAATGTAAATCGTGATGATTGGGACCCAAAATACCTATAGCCTTATGGGATTACCGCACGACATTTAAGAAGCTGACAGGGAACACTCCATTTAGATTGGTTTATGGGTAGGAGGCATTTATACCAATAGAATACATTGTACCCAGCCTCAGAAGAGATGCAATTAATGATTTGACAGATGTAGGTGAAATTGAAGAACGATTCTCTCAACTATTATAGTTGGAAGAATATTGTTTTATTATAGGCTACCATCAGTGTGTCAAGAAAGAGAGACAAAAGGCTTGGCATGACCGCCACATTAAGTTCAAAAATTTTCAACCAGGTGACTTTGTTCTTCTCTACAACGATAAGTTTTTGAATTATCGTGGTAAGCTCTGTACACATGGGTTGGGACCATATGTTGTCATTCGTATTACATGTGGAGGTGTTGTTTAGTTACAAAATTTATATGGTACACCCTTCAATGGGTTAGTAAATGGGATACGATTGAAACCTTATAGGGATAGTCATACCTTGCTCGAATGAATAGGTATTGACTAAAAAAAATGATGTATATAATTTTGAAATTGTCGCAAGGTTCACGTATGTCAGAAGCTTTGGTTGTGTTGTAGTTAAAGTTGGGTAGCGGAATATTTTGGAAACATGCTTTCAGTCAAATATGTAATTTGTTAAATGTACAACATCTGGAGTCATTCTCCATGAGACTTGTGTTGTATCAAGTCCAAAACTTATGTTGTATTAAGTTCAAAATCTTATGTTGAATTAAGAGATGTATGTACTATGATCTTATGTTGTATTAAGATCATGATCTTGTGTTGTTACAAGATAGGAACAATGTGTTTTATCAAGGTTAAAGACTTGTGTTGTATCAAGTCTGGAACTTATGTTGTATGAAGTTCATGAGTATTGTGTTGTATCAAGATTGGTATTGTGTTGTATTAATACCATATGACTTGTGTTGTATCAATTCTTGAGGATATACTATGTGATGTATGGCTAGTCATGGTCACTAGTTGCTATATCTTTTAGGTATTAGATACCACTAGAGTGATTTAATTTAGCACATGACTATATGAAACGGGTTAATACATATGATCATAGGTTTAAAAAAATATTATGAGTATGATATGATAAAGGTGATTAATTAATTAAACACATACGGACCATGTAGAATTCAATTAATGATAAATGAGATGAGCAAAGAGATAAAGTAAGGATTCAAGTTTCCTATGTTAGAACTCCAATGAACTTGAATTGCAAAGACATTAGTTAAGTCTAAGTTGTGGAAAACTAGTTTTAGTTAATTAAGGAATCTACTCCTTGATTTCTATAAAGTGTTTGTTGTGGATGACACTGATTGTGAAACACTAAATACATCCAGTTAAACTCCTAACTAATGGTCAAGCAATTATTTAATCAGTTCACATTTAGTTCAATCAATTCACATTCAATTCAAGTAGTTCACATTCAGTTCAATTAGTTTACATTAAGTTCAATCAGTTCACACTCAGTTAAAGGAAGTTAACACCAATGAATCAATGGAGGGCGCATATCTTCAGTGTGGGAGATAATTGCAACACGACAACTTGGCACCAAGTCAAGGAAGGATCATAAGGATCATTTGCAGTGTTTTTCATCCTACAGATTTGGAGGGTTTTCCCAGGGTACATCATGTGTCTTATGGATTGAATAATTTATGTGCTTGAATTTTTTATGAGATATAGATGCATTGGATTTGTTTATCAAAAGTATTAAAGTTCAAGTATATTCAATTTTTGCTCAAACATTGACATGCTATCATGGTGTGGAGGCTCCCCCTACCATACCCATTGTACTGTAGGAACCAGAGGTTGTCTCGCGACCCATTCCTGAAATTCCACCAAGGAAGAAGTGGACAACTGATTGTGTCGTTCCTCCTTAGAAGAGATTCAAAGCAACACATGACGTTGTAGCGTCAGGGTCTAGTTCAGCAACAATACTATCTGGATATATTTCATTGTGAAAGAATGATGCTCCCAACATGATCATCCACAAGAATTCTAGGTATCCACTAGTTAAGCCAGCCATTCCAAAAGGTGTGCATGTCACAACAGACATTATGTCAAACTTGAATAAACTAACATTCATAAACCACGATTTGAGGAAATTCCCTGAACTCTATATATCATGATATATGAATTCAATAAAACTAGTCAAAGGTAGGCCTATTCACTTGGTCCCTATGGAGTGGAATCATGGGTTGGAGAAGTTGGGAATCCTGTCTTTGATGAATCTGATCCACATCGGTTTAGTTCTAAGGTCAATGAGTGTGTGAAGTAGCTGTTGGTCCATTTCCATGGGGTTTTTTGTGGTTGGTAAGTTGTATTTTTGTTGATGTCGACTTGATTTCTGCCATCACCGAGCTGCCTAAAGGAGGATTCGAATTAGTGCCATTTTTTGCTAGTAGGGAGCATTACCCAGTCCTTGTCGCTCGTATGAATGAGAAGTACCATCTTACACAGGATAAGAGGGGGTTTTCCATTGCCTCTATCAATGAACAGGGTGTTCGGTTCATAACCAAAGTATTGTCCAATAAGTTATTAAGAAAGATGTGATTGAACCAATGCACAATTGGTACCATTGCTCCAACCAAGAAATGTACTACTAAATTCCAAATGAATTAGTCCACATTTTTGTTGAATGAACTATTGGTGGATGCTATTGATGCATAGGAAAAAGGTACTCCTTTCACTTATTCTTGGTTGATAATTTTGATCTCTTTTGTTGCATGGATCGATCCACCAAACTATCAAGGGATGAAAGTGCATGTCCCATGTCGCAGGGCACACTATCAGCACTTATGGTATGAGTAGAAGAATCAACAATGAAAGAAGGAAAATTATATTGAATTCTACCTGCATGCTAATGCATTGCGACATCATATTGGAAATTAGTCACAGATTGTCATAGAAACTATCCAGTGGTACATAAATGTGATAAAATTAATTGCAAGTGATCACTATTTGTATATAAAACCATGGACACACCCCCAACATCAATGGTTAACCATTTATTTTTGGTTATTCGAGGAGGAACTTGATATAATAATTCAGGATTGGCCTGAGCAATGGAAGCATCTTATCGCAGATGATCTATTGCATGTCAAAACAAGCCTGCAATAGGAGGGTACATTGGGGACTCAAGCAAGGGACCCCAAGGGTGAATAAAACCCACCCAGTTCACCTCATGACAAAAATGATGAATTAAGTGTAACATCGACACATCCAAAATTGGGGGAAATGAGGAAAGCTGCTGAAGATAGCAAGAAGAGTCGCAAAAAAAAAAGGTTGTCAAATATACCCCTTGTGGACTTACTGATGATGACTATAACTTACTGGTTGACATAATGATAGAGATTACAAATGAAACACACTATAGGATTGATACTTCGCACACATACTTGATTGGGGGCATTACTGACTTACTTCCGATTCTCTGTGTTGCGGTAAAGGAAGTAAGGATAGTGGCCAGTTGGGGCCCATCATAGTTGCAGTCACAACAAGTTGGTCCTTCTAACAATTGTCCAACTAAAGTACAACCAACTCGACAACATCGTAAGGTTTATGTGTTTCCTAAAGCAATTGACTTGGGATCACCATAATACATTAGCATAATTCAGGACATTAGTTATGTCAACGTTGATCTCTATGTGCTTCTCATTTTTTTTACTATATAAAATTCAATAGGATGCAGTTGATGAGATTAAGGAAAGGGAACATACAATGTATGAACAATTGAATCACTCAAATACCATCATATATTCCCTCAAGACTTAGTTGAAGGAGACATAGAAACAAACCCAACGGTGGAAATAGGATAGGAAGAGACTCGAACAAGTTGTCATGTTCACCTGCCATGAAATTATAGAGGTTGGAGTTACACCTGACATGCTTCCTGAGGATCGATTCACTAAGATATGGGAAGTGGCTACTGACTTCTACCATAGAATTGTGGAACTAGAGGCTAAGATCCTTCCTAGTACACCCCCTAAAGTGCTGGAAGAGAAATGGAAGGAAGTTCATGAAAATGTGCAACAATTTCAAGAGGTTGAGGCACTCTGTGCTAAGGCATATGCGCAAGTTTCCCATGCCTAGGAAGCCTTGATGGATGATGTCAACCTGCAAGACATAACAAAGTAACTTCATGCAGTAGAGTCCAATATGGTCAGGTTAAGGAACTCATTGAAAACATTGCCTCGGGTCAAGAATATGAGTAAGGCTACTGAGTTCAAAGTCTTACAGTGGCAGGTTGCTAAGCTCCAAACACAACAACAGAGAAGAACCGATCATGTCATACAACTTTAGGATGAAGCATAGAAGTTCACATGGACCGTTCATCCTGTACATTTCTAGTTGCGACCGGAAGTGAAGGAAAAAAATTGGAATGTTTGAAAATATCGATTGTGAACTTATGGATAAAATTGCCAAGGTAAAGGAAGATGTTCAGAAATGGGCAGAGGATGTAATGAAAATCTTCAAATATTTTCAAGATAAGCTGAATGCAACATAGGCATCTGTCTGAAGTGGATCGGAATGAGCCACATGTGAGTGTTTGGGGCCTATTGGCCCTAGGATAGTGTGTAAAGTATGGTTCAAAAGTTTTTAGAAGTCCAATCGTAGTGTGAAAAAGGTTGTGATGAAGCGAAGATGGAATGGGTAACATCCATAATTTTGGGAAATTTTTGGGGAAACATTAAATGCATCCGGATAATTAGTTAGAAAAATTGTCCACTTATGGGTAGTGTGTGCGGGATGTAAGATCAACCCTTAGATCCTATCAAAATGTAAAATGGTTTGTATTTATGGGGGTTCGATGTTACGTTTTAGGTCAGGGTGGAAAAATAAGAGAGAGACACTCAAGAGTGAGATTAGAAGAATTTTGTTGTAAGTTGTAGTGCAAAGAGTGAATAAGATTTGTGAAGGGAATGTAATGTCGATCTGCCAACTATGTGTGTGGATATAATGTAAATGTGATTTGGGGATATGTCTGCAAGCTATGCGCACAGACCAAAGCATTCAAACATGAATTATTCCATATGAATAGAACTTTTGTGGTTTTTCCCATACAGGTTTCCACATTAAATTATCTGTGTCAAATGTTGTATGTTTGTTTCATGATAAGGATTTTTTATTTGTTGCGACTAATAATATCTATGATGAAATGGATTAATAGTATTGTAAATGTTGGTATATGTGATTTATATTTGTTATGTTTTTGTATGTTGAGTTATATGTCGATGATTGCTCACCTATCTACATCGTTGAGTTTTGTCTCTATGAAATCCTGGTTCCTGCAATACTTATAGGTATCTCAGGTGAGGCTTCACTTGTATCACAAGTTTTTCCAATGGAGTTATGCTTTATCAGGATGATTCCTTGTTTTTTTTATTGGGATAGAAGGTTAAACCTGGGTTAGTCAAAGCTATCCAACATTTGTTAAACATTGAGGGCCAAAATTAATGCCTCCAATCACCACACATGATGTTGAAAGGGAGTCATTTGACTCTTAATAGGGATCTGGATGCCATCATAATTTGTTGAGCACTAGGTATGTGTCTCAAAGCCAAGGACATGGTCAAGGGAGGAAACTAGGGCCTTAGGCCCTAAACAAATATTCTAGGCATCTAAGGCTAAGAAGGATGCCTTAAAAAATAAGACATGACATATCATAGGTATATTTGGAGTATGAATATGTATGCTAGTGGAATTAGGTGTTTTTGAGTAGTAGGTATGGGACCTCCATCACATGATTGAAGGGATATGATCGGGCCTTAGGCCATAAAGGATTATTTGAGGCACCCATGCTAATGAACAATTCTTTTAAGAACCACACTTGACCTACTCAAGGTATGATTGGTATCCAAGAAAATATGTACATGCCTTTAAGAGGTTTTGAGCATGGGATATGGGTATTAAGGCCTCAACATGGTCAAGGGAGGAAATCCAAGACTCGACCCCCAAAGGAATATTTTTTACATCTAGGGATATGCATGTACCTTACTCACTGGCCCTTTATGCCTTATTATCCCTCCCTGCCTTTGTATTTCCATCTCTATTTATCTCTATGTGTGTGTGTGTGTCCCTCATCCCTCTATCTCTCTCTCTATTTATGTGTGTGTGTACCCCACTCACTCCCCCTCTCTCATATCCTCTCTCCACCTTATCTATACTTCCCTCACTATCTCTCCCATCACTCTCTCTCTATTTCTCACCCCTCCTCCCTCTCTCTTTGTTGCTCACCCCTCCCTCCTCTCTCTCCCACACAATCTATCTCTCTATGTGTGTCCCTTCCCTCCTCTCTCACAACCTGTGTGTGTGTGTGTGTGTGTGTGTGTGTGTTTTCATTCCCCCCTCACTCCCACTCTCTCATAAATTCTCTCCACCTTCTCTATCCCTCTCCCCTTCCCTATCTATTTCTCAACTTGTATCCCTCCTTCCTTATCTCTTTTCCTCAATCTGTCCCAATATATCCCTCAAACCATCTACCTTTCTACCTATCCCACATCATCTTTCTCTATCTCTCACCCTTTGTATCCATGCTTCTCTCTCTCACATACAACCTCCCTATCTCTCTCCATCGATCACCCCTCCACCCTCTAAGTTTGACACCATCTCTCTCTCTCTCTCTCTCTCTCTCTCTCTCTCTCTCTCTCTCTCTCTCTCTCTCTCTCTCTCTCTGTGACCCACCTAGAACTAAAAACATTTTATTTTTGAGAAAACATTACTTTAAAAGTTGTTGTAAAGTTTTATGTTGTTTACCAAGGATGGTCAAAGATGATTGTAATTTTTATTTATTTAAATAAGTAAAAGAAGAGACACCTATCCAAATAATACCGTTGTAGATTATTCCCTGACCCACTAGGAGGAATGATCTGTTGTAGAAGGCCAAAAAGAAAAGTGGCAACATCAACATTCACTTTCTAGCTATTGGAGGAAACATCCTTATAATTGTGGTCATGTTCCCTGGAAAGAGGAACTGAGCAAGTGGCTCATTTAATTGTAAAATTGACCCAAATACCTAGGAAAGATTATATATACCATTGAATGAGAAGGAGTCTCACTACATTCTAAGTGATTGGAGCCTTGTGATTTTGCCGGAAACTAAAAAGTTAGGCACACAAGAGGAATTCGATGAGGGGGAAGCTAAAGCGAATTGATGAGAGTTAAGTCTGCAAGTGTGATTGCTAAGTTACATAGTATTGTGTAGGATTCTACACAACATCTTCTTCCTAGTGGTTCAATGAACAGGCTTGGGGGTACTAAATCAAGTGATCCTGGATTATTTTAAGAGACAGTTGGGAGGAACGGTCTTCTTTGCGTGGTTGTCCCCTTCGAAAGTTAACAAGTTCTAAGTTGTTTTGATTATTAACCTTAAATTCATTTTATGTTTATATTTGTAGAATTTTATGAATGATAAAGTTTCCAAAACCATTATATGTTTTATGTAATAAGTAGGATATTATTTCTATTTCCTATAATTGTCTCAGTTCATGAATGCTACTATATACACATAGTTTCTTAGTAAAAATTGTAGGCTATCATATCTATAATAGTATCATATTTTTGTATATAAATTTCATCTCACTATACATGGTATACCTAGATAAGTAGTAATTAGAATTTCTTTAGATTTATTTTAATAACCTTATAGTTCTACAAAAAGGTTAAATCGAGTTATCTCCATTTAAAAATAACAATGAATATCTTGCGGATATAATTTTTTCTTTTCTGGGGAAAATAGTAAATCTTGCAGGCACACGAATTCTATATTTAACAATAAAATTATAACCTAAAATACATGTTTTCTGCCAAACAATAGATCTAGGTTCAAAAATTATAAGAATAATATATATATATATATTCTACAAGTATTATCTATTATGGATTAAAGGCTTATTTACTTTAAATAAACAATCAATTGATGTATAACCAAAAGGCTTAAACATTTACAAGAAAAGATGAACTAGGGTTTAAAATATTACAAACTAAACATAGTAAACCTAACCAAATTAAACCCACAATGTTGGCAAGAAAAGCGCAGGATATAAACAATAAACAATTATATTTCTTATGATTTCCAGCTAAAGAAGTATACTACAGGTCATGGGATCGAGGCCTGTAAGGCTCTTTCTTTTTCATTAATTTATCAAATCACTAAAAGCACACAACGAAGCTCTTATAGCTTGATAAATCTTGTTATTGATAGGAAAGAGTAGTAAACGCATAGCAATCAATACTTATCATGCACCAGCTAACTAAGATAACAAAAAAAATTATTTGCAAATATTATCTTAAACAAAGTATAAAATCAATTAGAGCGGGTAGAATGATTTACAGCAAAAGGCCCAAAATATTACACATTAGTCAAACCACGTTTTTCACATAAATCCATTAAGACTAGAGTAATTTTCGAAGGATAAAAGGATTTTAGTTTATACATAGAGTAGAGCCATATTCAAATATGAAGAATAATTGCAAGTGCATAAAACCCAGATTGAAGTAACGTCGCAGCTTTGTAATGCTTAATAAATCCTAACAAAAATTTACATTAAAAACTTTCAAATGTTTAAAAAACAAAATCGATGTAATAGCTCGCCATTTGAAACCTACAACATGTTTACAACAAAATTTACATTACAGTTTTCCCTAGATACTCCACGGTCTAATTCAAAGGGATTTTTTAAACACCTAACTCTGTATCTTCAATGTCATAAGGCAAAAACCACAAGAGGATATACCGTCATCGAAAGGGGCTTGTAATATTTCAATGATTCCAAACCCAGGAGGAATTGCTGACTGAGCCACAAAGCCACAAGGACCGAAAGGTGCAGGCTAAACAGGTCTTACCAGGACCCTCGGCTTCACCTTCGACGAAGCCCGTTCCAAATCAAAATGTAGCAACTATGAATGGAACCTCCTGAAAAAACAACAATGCAGAGGTTAAAAACTAGTAATGATTATAAAGATACAACAAAAACTAAATAAACTTATGCATAATTAAACTTACCCTTTGACCAACTGTTCTCTACAAAATTCAAAAGCATGAAGTCGATAACCATGAAAAGGGTTATGAAACAACGCTGGATGGTTCACAGAGTTGGAAACATGAAGTAGAAAAACCATGAAAATGGTGTTAAAAACAACACTAGTGGGTTCACAAAGATAATAGTGGTAACTAAGTCCGAGAGCCCTTGGATCTTCCCACCAAACTCTCATTGCAGAATAACTACAAGGAGATAAACCCTTGGGGTTTTCGTTTAAAGGTTCATTTTCTTTACAGTTGGAAGCCATGAGCCTTCACATGGCCTTCCATTTAATTTTACACCCACCTTCACTTGGTTTTAAATTATTTCACTCGCTCTCTGTAGTTTCGAACAAGCTTCAAATCAAAACATAGCCATGAGCTAACTTGGTTATAAGCTAGATCGAGCACTTCATAATAATTTTAATGTTTCCCTTGCCATGGAGAGTGACCTTGGTATTTATCATCTTAGTTTAATAGTGGTGTAGGATTGCAAGGTTTAGAGTCGGTCATTTAGGTCTTCATCAAGTTTTTTATGAATTTTGGAGTTGTTATATGTGGTATTAGAGTGAGTTTCCAAACACTAGGCCTGAAGTTGGCACAACTCACATACGAAACAGGTAAACAAAAATACTGACTATGTTTAAAATTTATTTATGTACAGAAATATAAACTTTTCTTTTTTAGGAAATGGTAGGAGTGGACGAATCTGTTGAAGATGGATCACATCATAATAATACAAACAATATATATGTGGAATTAAATAATCAACCATTAGAATTGCTTCAAACTGTAAAAGACTTCAAAGCTGAATTACAGACTGTAAAGGAAGATAATGAAAGAATCCTAAGATCACAAGAATAACTGAATCAAATATTGCTAGATAAAATACATAACGAAGGAAAGGATAAAAGAAAAGAACATGGAATTGAATCTAGAACTGTATCTTACAAACGTAAAGGTAAGAAGTTAATTTTTTCTGATAATGAAAGTAAGTCCTCTTCAGCAATTAAGGTTAAGTCGCACAAGGAAAAGTATAATTATTCTAGTGAAAGTAGTGATAGGGACAGTAGTCCTAGAAAGAGAAAGTATAAATCTTATGAAGAAATTTTAGGAGAGTTTATGAAGATCAAACCACCTATGTTTAATGGTGAGGTGGAAAAATGTGAAGAAGTCGAGGCATGGTTGTCAGGTATCAAAAAGTACTTTCAAATTTATAATTACTCAGATAGGATCAAAGCTCAGATGGTTATCTATAACTTAACCAGAAAGGTTGGTATATGGTGATAGGATATAAAAAGAGTAAAAAACATTAAAGAAAATTATGTAACCTAGAGGTCTTTCAAGAAATATTTTAAAATAAAATTACAGTTTGAACAGTATTATGAAGAAATAGCTAAGGAATTTTATGATATTAATCTAGGTTCAATGTCTATGAAGGAACTAAGTAGTAAATTTTTAAGTTTATTATGATATGTACCTTATATTATCGATGAAAATCCTAAAATACAGAGGTTTCTAAGTTGTTTACCTCTTAGCTTCAAGGACATAATTGAATATGATAATCCAAAAACCATTGAAGAGGCAATGAGGAAAGCTAATTTATGCTATGAACAAAGCAGAAATAAGAAAGAAGGCATACCTAACTGGAAGAGTAAAAGAACAAGTAATTTTGATCAAAGAAGGAAAGGTTTTAATCCCAACATAAGTTTCAGAAACAATTCCTGAAACTATTCTAAGAATACTTATCAAGGAATATATTTTAAAAGTAACACAAAATAGAATTTTACAGTAACAAAAAACATAGAACTACCTAATAATCATGGTAAAAATAATGAACCAAGAGAACCTATAAAATGTTGGGAATGTCAAGGACCACATTACGCGAAGGACTGTCCAAACAGAAAGAGGAATTTCAGCAATGTGCATACAATTCACGAAGAAGCAATTGTTGGTGACGTAGTGAATGAAATGCCAAGAATTAATGCAGCCTTGGAGAATCAACAGGCTGATCACCAAACATCCATGGTTGAAATATAAGGTATGATATAGGAACAACCCTATCTCTATTTTGATAGACCCAGGTGCTAGTTTAAGCTATGTGTCACCTAGTATATCAGAAAGATGTAATTTGCATTTGAAAAAGTTTGAAAAATATTGGTTGGTTCAATTAGCTACATGAAGCAAAATAAATGTGGTTAGCTATGTTGAAAATTGTGAAATGTTTATGAGTCAATTCAAAATTCAAGTTAAATTAATGTATTACCATTAGGGTCATATGATGTTCTAATAGGTATAGACTAGATGGAAAAACACAAAATAGTTTTAAATTGTTTTCAGAAAACATTTACATGCTTATATGATAAATGAGAAACAGTTACAGTCAAAGGGATACCTAGAAAAGTTTCTGTTAGATAGATTTCAGCTTTGCAAATGAAAAAGTTTGTACGGAAAGCTTTTAAAGTTTTTGTTGTGCATGTAATGAATGACAAACATATGAATAAAGAAGATAAGTTAAAATTTGATGATATTCCAATCTTAAAAGAATTTTCAAATGTTTTCCAATAAGAGATTCCAAGATTACCTCCAAAAACAGAATTGGATTTTACTATTGAATTAGTACCAGTAGCTGTACCTAATTCAAAGGCTCCTTACCAGATGAATATCCTAGAACTTAATGAATTAAAATTACAAGAACAAGAGTTAATAGATAAGAATTACATAAGAGCAAGTGTATCCCCTTTGGGAGAACCTATCTTATTTGTTAAAAAGAAAGAAGGAACCTTACATTTATGCATAGATTACAGTTAATTAAACAAGATGACAATTAAAAACAGATATCCACTGCCCCACATAAATTATCTGTTTAATCAGATACGTGAAGCAATGATATTCTCAAAAATAGACTTGAGATCTAGATATCATCAAGTCATAGTTAAAGATGAAGATATTTTTAAAGCTGCATTCAGAACCCAATACGAGCATTATGAGTTTGAAGTTATGTCATTTGAGCTAACAAACTCTCCAACATGTTTTATGTGTTTAATGAACAATGTCTTAAGTAAACATTTGGATAAATTCATAGTTGTATTCATAGATGGCATACTAATTTATTCAAAAACAAAATAAGAACACGATGAACATTTATAGATAATATTACAAGTTCTAAGAGAACACAACTGTATGCTAAATTCTGTAAATGTGAATTCTTTAAGGATAAAATACAGTATCTAGGCCATGTGATATCGTAGGAAGGGATATCAGTGGATCTTGATAAGATAAGAGCAATAATGGAATTGCCTGATCCTAAGGACCTATCAGATGTACGATCGTTCATGGGGATCACAAGTTATTATCGAAAATTCATAGAAGGATTCTCGAAGATCGTGAATCCCATAACATCCTTACAGAAAAAGGGAAAAGGATTTGTATGGGGTTAAAAATGTGAAAATGTTTTAACAAGTTAAAAGAATTATTAACCATTGCACCTATCTTAAAAATAGCAGATCCAAACAAAGATTTTGTTGTATGCACCGATGCATGCAATGAGGGACTAGGAGGAGTGTTAACGCAAGAAGGTCACGTAATAGCATATGAGTAAAAAATTTAAAAACACATGAAAATAATTATGCTACTTACGATTTAGAGTTGGCTGCCATAATACATGCTTTGAAAATGTGGTGCCGTCATCTAATCGGTAGACGATTTTTATCAATCTCTGATAACATAAGTGTGAAATACTTGTTTGATCAACAAAATATGAATGCAAGGCAAGCAATATGGTTAGCCTTCCTTATCAAATATGATTTTGAGATCCAACATATCAAAAAAAAGAAAATAGGGTGGATGATGCCTTAAGCAGAAATGTAAGACTAAATTTTATAGCCGCCAATAGCAACTGTAAAACAGAATTGGACGATAAGTTGGAAAACAAAGTAAAAATGGATAAAGAATATCAAAATTTAAGAGAAAAGGTTACAGAAAATGAATCCAAAAACATAAAAACAGATTTCAGTTTGAATGAAAAAGTTCTAATGTTGTATAAAAACATATTATATGTACCCAATATACTAGAAATTAAATTGTTGATTTTAAATGAAGTACATAAGAGTCCTTACTCAGGATATCTAGGTTATCAAAAGATGATAACAATGCTAAGGAAAGATTATTCCTGGCCTAATATGAAGAATTAAGTGGTTGAATATATAGCTAGTTGTATAGAATGCCAGCATGTTAAGGCTGAGCATCGACACCCAACATGTCTTTTGCAACCATTACCCATCCCATATTGGAAATGGGAAATTATTAGCCTTGATTTTATAACAAGACTACCTAAACATCAACAGCAAAATGATTCTGTAATGGCAGTGGTAGAAAAACTTAGCAAGGAGGCTCATTTTATAAGGCTCCTAGTATTGTTGATATTTATATGAAGGAATCTTTTGTTTGCATGGAATTCCTAAGGTAATAATTTTTGATAGGGATCCTAAGTTTACTGGTAATTTCTGGAAGTCATTGTTTAAAGGATTAGATACTAAATTAAATTTCAATACTGCTTATCATCTGTAAACAGATGGACAAACAGAAAAAGTAAATCAAGTTTTAGAAGATATGTTACATATGTATGTTAGAGATCATCCAAATAAATGGGAAGAATATCTACACTTAGTCAAGTTTGCATATAACAATCAGTATCATGATTCAACTAAACTTAGTCCTTTTGAAATACTGTATGGTAGGAAATGTAATACTCCCATTTCATGGAGTAATATGGTTGACAAATTGATGTTAGGACTTGACTTGTTAAAAGAAATGGAACTAACAGTGAAACATGTACAAAGCAATCTGAAAATTGCACAAGACAGACAAAAGAGTCATGCAGACCTTAAAAGAACTCATAAATAATTCCAAGTAGGTGATCATGTGTTTGTTAAGGTAATACCCAGAAAATCTCCTTTAAGTTGGGGAGTTGTGCTAAATTAGCACCCAGGTATTATGGACCGTTTGAGATATTATCAAGAGTTGGATCGGTGGCTTATCAGTTAGCTTTGCCACCTAATCTCAAAATACATAACGTATTTCATATTTCTATATTGAAAAAGTATGTGTGTTATCCTACTCATGTAATCAATTGGAATGTTATTCAGGTAGAACCAGAAGGATATTCTTAGGTGGAACCAAACTGTATCCTTGACAAGAGAGAAATTTTTCTCCAGAATCGCACCATTGGACAAGTAAAGGTGCAATGGAAGCACCTTAGTCCAGATGAAGCAACTTGAGAATTGGAGAATCATATGCGGGAGGCATATCCAATTTTGTTCTAGGAAGACTCGGATGATACTTAAGAAACATCAAGGACGATGTTGAACTGAAGAGGGGGTGTTTGTAACCCACCTAGAACCAAGAAACATTTTATTTTTGATAAAACATTACATTAAAAGTTGTTGTAAAGTTTTATTTTGTTGACTAATGGTCAAAGATGATTGTAATTGAATATTTTATCTATTTAAATAATTAAAAGAAGAGACACCTATCTAAAGAATACTATTAAAGAGTGTTGACTGGCCCACTAAGAGGAATGATCTGCTATAGAAGGCCAAAAAGACAAGTGGCAACAACAACAATCACTTTCTAACTATTGCAGGAGGAAACATCCCTATAATTGTGATCATGTTCCCTGGAAAGAGGAACTAAGAATGTGGCTCATTTAATTTCAAAACTGACCCAAAGACCTAGGCAAGCTTATATATACCATCGAATGAGCAGGCGACTCACTACATCCTAAGTGATTGGAGCCTTGTGATTTTATTGGAAACTGAAAAGTTAGGCACATAAGAGGAATTCGATGAGTGGGAAGCTAAAATGAATTGCTGAAAGTTAAGTCTGAAAGTGTGATTGATAAGTTATGGAGTACCGTGTAGGCTTCTACACATCATCTTCGTTCTGGTGGTTCAATGAACAAGCTTGGGGGTCCTAAATCAAGTGATCTTGGCTTATTTCACGAGACAGTTGGGAGGAGCAGTCTTCTTTGGGTGGTTGTCCCCTTCGAAAGTTTACATGGTCTAAGTTGTTTTGATTATTAACCTTAAATTCATTTTATGTTTATATATGTAGAATTTTATGAATGATAAAGTTTCCAAAACTATTCTATGTTTTCTGTAATAAGTAGGATATTATTTCTATTGCCTATAAATGTATCAGTTCATGAATGCTACTGTATACACAGATTTTCTTAGTAAAACATTTAGTCTATCATATCTAGAACGGTATCATATTTCTATATATAAATTTCATCTCACTATGCATGGTATACCTAGATAAGTAGTAATTAGTATTTCTTTAGATTTCCTTTAAAAACCTTACATTTCTACAAAAGGGTTAAATCAAAGTTATCTTCATTTAAAAATAACAATGAATATATTGCGGATATAACTTGTTCTTTTCTGGTGAAAATAGTAAATCCCACAACCACATGAATTCTATATTTAACAATAAAATTATAACCTAAAATACATGTTTTCTGCCAAACAATAGATCTAGGTTCAAAACTACTTATAAGAATAATATATATATATATTCTACAATTATTATCTAGTACGACCTAAAGGATTATTTACTTTAAATAAACAATCAGCATCCCTATAGCCAAAAGGCTTAAACATTTACAAGAAAATATGAACTAGGGTTTAAAATCTTACAAAATAAACACAGTAAACCTAACAAATTAAACCCACGATGTCGGCAAGAAAAACACAAGATATAAACAATAAACAATTATATTTCTTATAGTTTCCATCTAAAGAAGTATACTACAAGTCACGGGATTGTGGCTTGTAAGGCTCTTTCTTTTTCATTAATTTATCAAATCACTAAAATCACACAGCAAAGCTCTTACAGCTTGATAAAGCTTGGTATCGATAGGAAAGAGTGGTAAACTGATAACACTAAATACTTATCACACACCAGCTAACAAAGATAACACAAAATTTTATTCACACATATTATTTTAAACAAAGTATAAAATCAATTAGAGCAGGAAGAACGATTTACAACAAAAGACCCAAAATATTACACATAAGTTGAACCACGTTTTTCACATAAATCCATTAAGACCAGAGTAATTTTCAAAAGATAAAATGATTTTAGTTTATACACAGAGTAGAGCCATATTAAAATATGAAGAATAATTGCAAGATCATAAAACCCGGATTGAAGTGAAGTCACAGCTTTGTAATTCTTAATAAACCTTGACAAAAATTTACATTAAAAAATTTCAAATGTTTAAAAAACAAAAACGTTGTAATAGCTCGACATTTGAAACCTACATCATGTTTACAACAAAATTTACATTACATTTTTTCCCTATAGACTTCACGATCTGAGTTAAAGGGATTTTTTAAACACCTAACTTTGTATCTTAAACACTATAAGGTAGAAAGCAAAAGACGATATACCATCATCGAAAGGGGATTGCAAGATTTCAATGATTCCAAACACAGGAGGAATTGTTGTCCCAACCACAGAGCCACAAGGATCGAAGGGTGAAGGGTAAATAGGTCTTACCAGGACCCTCGACTTCACCTTCGAAGAAGCCCGTTCCAAATAAAAATGCAACAACTATGAATGGAACCTCCTACAAAAACAACAATGCAAAGGTTAAAAACTAGTAACGATTACAAAGATACAACCAAAACTAAATAAACTTATGCAGAAGTAAACTTACCCTTTGACAAATTGTTCTCTACTAAAGCCGAAAGCTTGGAGTTGATAACCATGAAAAGGGTTCGAAAACAACGTTGGAGGGTTCACATAGTCAAAAACATGAAGTCGAAAAACCACGAAAATGGTGCTGAAAATAATTCTGGTGGGTTCATAGAGATAACGGTGGGAACAAAGGCCAAGAGCCCTCGGCTCTTCCCACCAAACTCTCATTACAAAATAAGTTATAGCAAGATAAACCCTTGGGTTTTTCAGTTAAAGGTTCATTTCCTTTACAGCTGGAAGCCATGAGCCTTCACGTGGCCTTCCATTTAATTTTCCACCCACCTCCACTTGGTTTTAAATTATTTCTCCCACTCTCTATAGTTTCAAACAAGTTTCAATGCAAAACATACCCATAAGATAACTTGGTTACTAGATCGAGCACTTCGTAATACTTTTAATGTTTCCCATGTAGTGTGACCTTGGTATTTATCATCTTAGTTTAATAATGGTGTAGGATTGCAAGGTTTAGAGTTGATCCTCTTCTTCGTACACCTGCAAAAACATAGAAGTAAAGTTGCTCTAGCTTGTAAGCTAAGTAATACCTGTAAAACCTACAACCATGGAATTGCGATAGGGTTAATGAATATTTAAACATAACAATGCAAGCATACAAATTGTAAATAATGACATGTAGGCATGGCATTCCAAATATTCATGATTAAAACAAGTAAATCAGTTTTCAGTATCATGATATTGTTTCATAGTTGAAGGTTGTTGTAATTAAGTTGTCACTTATCGATTTGATAAGCATTATTTCAAGCTAAGTCCTAGTATGGAATGGTTAATGTAAGCCTTACATTTAGTCTCCCAAATCTATGTAATATCAGTTAGGTCTTCATAAAAAAAATTATTTTATGAATTTTGGAGTTGTTACACTCTCCCCTCCCCTCCCTCCACAATTTGAACTTTCTCCCTCTCCACCTTCTGTTTACATCCCTCATTATCCCTCCCTCTATCACTCTCTACCCCCCCCCATCCTTTACTTCTTATCCCTCCATTCCTTTCTCCCTCCCTCCATACCCTTCTATTTAACTCACTTTCTCTTCCTCTTCATCCATTGCACCCCACTGATCCCACCTTCTCTCTCTCTCTCTCTCTCTCTCTCTCTCTCTCTCTCTCTCTCTCTCTCTCTCTCTCTCTCTCACTCACACACACACACACACACACACACACACAAACTCCCACTTTCTCTATTTCTCACCCCTCCTCCTACTCTCTCTCTCTCTCTCTCTCTCTCTCTCTCTCTCACACACACACACACACACACACAAGACACACAAATTAGGTCCCTCCACTCCTCTAAATCCCATCACCTCCATCCATCTCTATCTCCACCTTTCTCCCTCCATCCCTCACCCTTCTCTCTCTCTCTCTGTTTCTCACCTTCTATCCCTCCCTAATGTTATCTTTCCCTGAACCTATCACCATATCCCCATCACTCTCTCTCCCTCCCTCACTTTATGCCCCTACCCCCCTCTCGTATTCTCTCTCTCTCTCTCTCTCTCTCTCTCTCTCTCTCTCTCTCTCTCACCACTACTCCCTACATGTCTCCTAACCACACCTTCTTTCTCTCTCTTCCTATCCCTTACTCTTGTTTTATCCCAATCTATCTCCCACTCATATATCCAAGTCCCTCCCCATTTTTTGTATCCCTCCCTCACTCTATGTCCCTTCCCCCTCATTTTCTCTCTCTCTCCCATCCCCTTACCTCCATCCCCCCTCTCTCTCTCATCCCCTTTACCTCCTTCTGTTTCTATCTCACTCTTTCTCCCACAATATCCCCCTCTCTCTCTGCCACTTTTTCAACGTCTCTCTCTCTAGATTACTTCCTCTCCCTACCTCCATTTATGTCTCTTCCCACTTGTACCTGTCATCATTTCTTCCCCCATCCCTCTCTATCCTATTCTCTCTCACACTCTCTCTACATCATTCTCTCTCTCTCTCTCTCTCTCTCTCTCTCTCTCTCTCTATGTTTTCAATTTATCCCTTCTTCTTGCCCCCTTACGTTTTTATGACCCCTACTATCTCTTTCACCCCATCTCATTTCCCTCTCTTCAATTTCCCCCTAATCCCGCCTCTCTCCTCTAACACACCCTATTCCTCCTCTAATCCTCCATATCCACCTTTCCATTCACCAATCCTCTCTCTCATTAAACCATCATCCACTTCCTCCCCTCCACATTATCCCCCTTTGTCACTTAAGTCTCACGTATTCCTCCTAACCCTATATGTCTTCAACACCTCGTATCCTTCTAATAGTGCTCTCAATCCCCACTCCCCTTCACCCCTGTAATCCATCATGTTCCCATTCCCTTCATCTCTCCCTAATTGAACTTACAACATCCTCCTAGGCCCTTGATCGTTCCCCACTCCCTCTCAACTGTTAACCATCCCCACTTGAAATTACAAAATCCTCCTAGGCCCTTGACCCTTCCCCACCCACTCTCAACTATTAACCATCCCCACGTGAAATAACAACATCCTCTTATGCCCTTGACACTTCCCCACCCCCTCTCAACTATTAACCATCCCCACTTGAAATTATAGCATCCTCTTAATCCCTTGACCGTTCCTCGTCCCCTCTCAACTATTAACCATCCCCACTTGAACTTCCAAAAACCTCCTAGGCCCTTGACCCATCCCAACCCCTTCTCAACTATTAATCATTCCCGCTTGAATTTTCAACATCCCATAGGCCTTGACCCTTCCACACACCCTCTCAACTATTGAAACCATACATTTTATGTCTTGATCAATGTGCAAGCATTATAGAACTACATAACATGCACGCATTTTGTAGTTATATAATGTGCACATGTTTTTCAATTCTATAATGGCGGGAAATGTACTTTGAATTTAAACATAACATCATCTCGTTTTGTAGTGCCTAAACAATGACAATTCACTTGCCCGCATGTCACCAACAGACCTATGTGTATGGTTTGTACTTTTCTTCAGTAATACCAAACTTGTCCTATGGTAAATGATAAACCATAGCTAATTGGGCATTTCTTCCAGTTTCTGAAGAAGCCTGTGTTTACCCACTCATTACAGTACACTACACACAATTATTTTTGACGAAATCTTAAACATATATAGCATTTTCTCTGCAAATTCTAAATATGTAATTTAAAATTATGATGTTTTCCTATTTTTTTTCAATTTCTATTATGTCCTAACTCCTTAACTCGAAAAATACAGAGTTAAGGTTTTTTCCATAACTTTTTTAATTCTTCTTCGTTTAAAAAAATGTTTGGTGCACTAGAAGACACCGACATCTAGATTTTATGAAAAAATCCATTTCATGATTATTGCATTAAGGCCTTCAAAGGTTGCACCCACAAAATACATAACCTTTTTTCAGAATGATCACTTAGATAATTATAAAAAATAAAAACTACTAATTTTATTTTCGAAAAATAGTGTTGCACTAGTGCTATATGTTCTCTACATGCCTGTCAATTTTTGTAACCCAAAACCATCATTTAGGCCCTCAAAGGTTGTACCCACAAAAACATAGACCTTATCATTTGCTTGAAAAATAAA
The DNA here is from genome assembly GCA_001517045.1 of Pseudotsuga menziesii. Lineage (NCBI taxonomy): Eukaryota > Viridiplantae > Streptophyta > Pinopsida > Pinales > Pinaceae > Pseudotsuga > Pseudotsuga menziesii. Next base: position 26,755 of record LPNX010336413.1, on the reverse strand, counting down.
AAGTGTCGATTAAGAAAAATGAAACTTGACATAGTTATGCCAATTTTCAATACATAAAACTTATATATTCAAAAACCTGATTCAATTTCCTACATTTCATCTTTTTTACTCAAAGCAAGATAATTTGACCTCATTAGCTTGCACTCACCCTTACATTCTAATTTCCATGCATCATGTTGCCAATGGTTATCCATCATACATACATCCATTATGACCATTTCTTTCTAACATAAGAAAAAATAGTATGGTAATCATCATGTAACATATAATATTTAATTTTTAGCGTCAAGACACATAACATAAGTTTGGTTCATTTGTGATCAAATTTCCTCAAGGAATAATCATTGCATGAGTCTGGATAGAATGGGGTATTACAAGTATTGAACAATGAAAGTCTTTCTTTTATTTACCTATAAAGCAATGAAATGTGGGAAGCAAAAGCAAGCTAACATGACTATGATGCAGAACAATAAGATGCAAAAATAACCTAAAGACAAATTTTCCTTCTCCACTAAACATGCAATGAAAACAAATGCATTATATGATGCAATTAAATATCATCAAAGGATGCATCTCGATTATATAATGCTACAAATGCACTATGCTACATAAGACTATGCATCAAGGATGAAATCATAGTATTAATCACTCATATACTATCTTTGAGTTAAGGTGGTTGAGAAGGGGGGATTGGGAACATGCATAGGAGTGAGGAACGAGTTATGTCTAGTAGTTTTTTTGTCACGTCCCCAAGCCTCCGACCGGCGAAGAGGACGCGACCCAACTTCAATCACAGCAGGCTAAGATCCCATGAACATATGTATGCATAAAAATTTGCCTAAACAGAATGCTTAAACATGTGCATTGAACTTAAATATGCACATATGAGAATTTATCATGCATGGATGCAATTATCTATCAGACACAATGAAAAAATCATACATTCAAATAAGCATTCTTTCAACATGTTCATTTCATTTCATTAACAGTAAATATAGAATTGTAGAGGTAAAATACACAAGATCACTTATCTTATGAAGAATTCGATCCGCAACCAGCTACGTCGCTGCAACGTTCCACCCAACCATAGGCCAGCGTGCTCCTTAATCTCTCAGCAACGCTGCCACCCCCGAGCTGGGCATGATTCTCCAAGGAATAAGGGAACTAGCAGGCTTACACATAGCCAGGAATATACAAAACACACAGCCAAGCCAACAGAGTTGGGTTTATCAGGCCATTAAGGAGCTGGATAAGGCAAATTGATAAGCTAGTGAGCCCATTGCAGAGCCAAGAACACCTACACCAGAACTAGTCTAACCTCTAAGACACCCAAACACACCCAACACAAGGAATCAGTCCCTTCTTTGCTACACAGTCCCTCAAGCCCTGCATTCCCTTCTAGTGCTATTCAGGGGTGATGGAGAAGAAGGCCAACCCTCTAGCTCTGTCTGTGTGGTTTCCAGCCACTAGGTTTATCAAGCAAATCTAAGCCAACATCCTTTCTCCTCTCACAGTCCGAAGACCAACCATTGCACTCCAGTAATTAATTCAGCTGTCACAGCTTAAACAGGGAAAACAAACTCTGAGTCATTCTTGGCCCTATCGTGGCCAAAATGACTCTTCAAACGAAATCACAATAGCCCCAAAGATTTAAGGAAGACCACGGCAACACAGCCAACCATGTGGGAAAATAACAGTCCCGAATTGTATCAATGAGCACAGCTCACAGCAAACGTGGAGAATACAGCCCGTCCTGGGCAACAGAATCACTGAGAAAAAACATAAAGACGACACAAAGGAAGAGAGAAATACTGACTTTCGATAGCCACCACATCCACGATTTCGCAGGGAAAAGAACGATGTGGGAAAACCCAGAAATTCCTGTGCGTGAGAGGAACAATCAGACCCCGTGAGGAATGAACAGACAATGGAGGCCCTGCGTGAGGAAAAACAACTCCATTTTTGTCCGTGGATGAACAAACAATAGCAAGGACGCGAATTGAATGTGTGGGAGTGTTCAGCAACTCGGGGAGAGAAGAAGAATGTCTGCGTGAGGCCAAAACCACCCTGAGCCTGTGCGTGAGGAGAAAAAAAACAGACAAAATCGTGGGTGAGAGAGGAATTGCCTACGTGAGTGAAGTCAACAGGGGTGGAGTGTGCGTGGAGGCATGGACTGACAGCCCTGCCACCCCACTCCCAAAACAATTAACTGCTATAACTCCCCCCAGCTGCCAGCAGAAATTATTAATGAAGGTGGTTGAGAGTAAAACAAGGGAAGAAGACACATGGGTATTTTCCTCATTAGTCAAAGTTTGACAAATCCCCCCCCACATCCTTATCCTTGGGAAAATCATGCCCTTTTCGATTTAGTTGCCGCGACCGTAGCTGGTTGTGTTCATTTTAATTAATTATAGATGCATATTTACATGATGACCACATAATATATGCTGCGTGCCCCCAATATACAATCGGTGACAAATTAAATCCAAAACATAGCATGACCGGTCAATGGTGGGGCCTTGGCCTTTAGCTCCGCACCATGATCATTTACAATATATACATTATGTACATTTAATGCAACGGGGTCAAAACCGGGGCATTACATTCTTATCCTAATCCAAGCTAAGACCAACCCCCTAGAATTCACGAATGTCAAAATAATTGAAATAGAGACCAAGAATGAACTTAGTACATCATTTTTGGAAAAAAAATACAAGGGAATCCTTGCCCCCCACCCCACCCCTGCATTGTTGCAATGATGCTTATCAAATACCATAGACCATTGATCCATTTAGTTGTATTTCCATTGTTGGAATGTGCACCAATTCATGCAAAGACACCTTTTTCTCATATTAAGTGGTTTTTTGGTTCTAAGGTTAATGGACAGCTGGAAAATGGATTCCTTGTTTATATTCAATTTTTTAACCTCTTCCTTACAAACTCCAGTTGTTTAAAGCTCTCTCATCCCGTCCCTATAGTCATATATATCATATAACTAACCACATGCATAACCAATGGAAGCAACAATCATGTCAAGGGAAGTGGATAGTGATAGGTAGGATGGTTTCCTTGTGTTTCTAACTTCTTGAATTAAGTTTATGAGATTATTTAAACATTGATTTTCTTTAGTGTAACAGACTTGTGGGTGGTTAGGGTTTCAGTTTTCAAGAGGATCACAATTTTTAGCCATCTTTGTAGAATAATACCTACAATTCAACAATAAAAATATATTTTAAAAAATGCAAATTTCTAAAATGTAAAAAATATAAAATTGGTAAGAAAAGCGATGCATGCCATCATTGTATCATGGTCAATCTCTAGAAATGGATGGTGGTAAATTATTGTATATTAGGCTTCTAGATAGAACAAACTCACATTTGCTTGAAATAGGGATAATTGTCAGTCTTGGGAGGAAGAATAAAGAATGAACAATCAACATTTTTATTGTTGATTTATCATAGAGGAATGTGTGTGCATTCCTAGTGCATGTGTACTTAGGAATGCACATGTTCTTAGATAACAGGAGCGCTAGGGACGCACATGCATTCTTGTTATGACCCGTTCGCATTATTTTGTGTAGGTTCGCTAGAGGGTTGGATCCGTTTATAAGAGAATGTGTGATTGTTCCTAATAGTTTTCCATTTTTACAATAAACACACATTTCTATTGCAATGAAAAGGGGAAACAACTGAGCTCCCTATCCACTTCAAACAATAATGAATTTTATGGTAGGAAAAGGCCTAAGGAGGGAAAGCAATTCTTGAAAGAGTGGAGCAATGTTTTATCAACATAACTACATCGCAGTGAGAGACAATGATAAATACAATATCAAAATATGTGTAACCTACAACCTTCATCAATATCTATACTTATAGTTTAGTAGGCATATCACAATAATGACTTTGATCAAATACTTCAGTGGCTTGGTGATAAGGCCTAAATTTATCATTACATTACAATACAAGAAAGTATCAATGTTTATGGGCCTTCATTACTTGGTTAAAATCTAATTCATATCTTACCCATTAGTTTTAATAAATTTTATAAAAATGATGTTTAAAAAATTTAATGTTCCAAAAGTAATAAAATTTAAAAAAAAAAAAAATCCTTATCTAATTGTTATAATAGAAAAGTATTATTTGTTTTAATTTTACCTTCTTTAAACCTAATTTATAAATAAATACCCACCAAGAGTTTTGAAGTCAAGTTTTTAATATTAATATAAATTTTTAATATTAAATCATATACTCATATGCTCAAATATTATATATGTATATGAGAGAAAAAATATATTCAGATAACACATGAAGCCTTTAACACATAAAGTATAGATAATGGAAAGGAGAATAAGAGAGTAGGAAAAAAATAGAAAATCGGAAACATATAACTTGAATTTCGAAAAAACAAAAGCGAAGATAAATGAATGGAATAAGACCCACACACTCTATTCTTGAGCTTGCGTATTCCGAGGAGGCATTATAGTTTTGAACGGAGAACAGGGGAAATCTTATCGTTAACTATGAGTGGAGAAAAAATATTTGGATGGAAATGAAAAGAAAAAGAAAAAGAAAAACATTGTAAAATGATGTTGTTTGTTTTATTTTTTTTATGTGTGTAAACTAGACATGATATGATAGGAGGAACTTTAACACATGTTAGCGGATATGGATGAATTATTAAATTTTTTTGTTGGAGATTTGGAAAATTTATTGTGAAGTTAATGTGAAAAAAAATAGAAAAAATGAGAAGATCTTGAAATTGAGAAAAGGAAAACATAAGCCATAAATGAATGGATTAGCATGCTGGTAACTTTATTTATGAGCTTCTGCAATATGGATACTATGTGATATGTGGCCGGCACTATATTGTCATGTAAATGCTTGCTGCACAATATAGATTTGGAGGAAGTATTAAAGTTTTGAATCTGTTTATAAAAGAATGTGTGCTTGTTTCCAATAGTTCTCTATTTTTACAACAAACACACTTTTCTATTACAATGAAAAGGGGAAACAACTTCTTGTGAACTCCCTATCCACTTCAAACATTAATGGATTTTATAGTAGAAAAAAACCTGAGAAAGAAAACCAATGCTTAAAAGAGTGGAGCGATGTTTTATCAACATAACTACATAGCAGTGAGAGACAAAGATAATTACAAAATCAAAATATGTGTAACCTACAACCTTTATCAATATCTATACTTATAGTTTAGGAGACATATCATAATAATGACTTTGATCAAACACTTCATTAGCTTGTTGATAAGGTCAAAGTTTATCATTACATTACAATACAATGAAATATCAATGTTTATGAGCCTTAATTACTTGGTTAAAGTCTATTATACCTACCCAATTTTAGCATGGTTTTAATAAATTTTATAAAAAATGATATTTAAAAAATTTAATACTGGAAAATTCATAAAATATAAAATTACAAAAAATACTAAAAAAATTAAATATAGTTATAATATAATATAAAATTAAATAGTATAAAATTAAAAGAAACTGATAAAATTAAATATAATTATAATAAAAAAATATTATTTGTTTTAATTTTACAATATTTAGACATAATATATAAATGAATACCCACAAAGAGTTTTGAAGTCAAGTTTTTAATATTAATATAAGTTTGATTACCTTATTACTGAACATTAAACATACTCATATGCTCAAATATTATATATTGTATATGAGAGAAAAATATATTCAGATATCACATTAAGCCTGTAACACATAATGTATAATGGAAAGTAGATTAAGAGATTAGGAAAAAAAATTAAAAAATCGGAAACATATAGCTTGAAATTGGAAAAAACAAAAGCGAAGTTAATGAATGGAATAAGATGCACACTTTTTTTTTTTCCAGATGGAAAGATCTACAGGAAACCCAGCATTACTTCCCCACATTCGTGGATGGTAGAGGTGGTAAACCGCTGGCCACCCTAACAGAAGGCCTAACCCCAAAGGACTCAAGGCTCGAAACCATGACCTCCCCCGAACCGAGAGAGAGTGCGCATGTCTTACCAATTGAGCTAACCCTTGGGGCTTAAGAATAAGACGCACACTTTATTCTTGAGCTTGCGTATTCCGGGGAGGCATTAAAGTTTATGAATGGAATAAGACGCACACGTTATTCTTGAGCTTGCGTATTCCGGGGATGCATTAAAGTTTTTAAGGGAGATTGGGAAATCTTATCATTAACTCTGAGTGGAAAAAAAAGCATAGAAAAAATAGTCGGTTGGAAACATAATGTAAGAAAAGAACAGTGTAATATGATGCTCTTGATACATAATGTAAGAAAAGAAAAATGTAATATGATGTTTTTGACTTTATTCTTTAACTTGTGTAAATTAGACATGATATGATATGGTTATGAATGAATTATTAAAGTTTTAACCGAAGATTAGAAAAAATTATTATAAATTTAATATGAAAAAAATTAAAAAAAATAAAGAGATCTCGAAATTGGAAAAAAAAACCATAGATAATAAATAAATGAATTAGCATACTCGTAATTTTATTTATGAGTTTGTGTAATATCGATATTATGTGATATGTGGAAGGCACAATATTGAACGGGGTTGAATGAAGGTTGGTAAATTTTATTGTACAGTTTGTGTGGAAAAATCAGAGAAAAAAAATGAGAAGATCAAAAGATTTAGGTTGAATTTGAAATTGAAAAAAGAAAAGATAAAAAATAAATGAATAGAATAAGAGGTTGATAGCTTTGAAGTAAATGAATGGAATAAGATGTTGATAACTTTATTTTTGAATAAGTAAAATTAAGATGCACAATATTGATTAGGAAGAAGTATTACAGTTTTGAACTCAGAGGTTGGTAATTTTATTGTTAAGGTTGTGTGAAATAATCAGAAAAAAAACAAGAAGATAAAAAAAATTAGGTTAAAATTAAAATTGAAAAAATAAAAGATAAAAAGGTAAATAAATAGAATAAAATTGATAACTTTATTCTTGAGCGGGTAAAATTGAGATGATATTATATGCGGAAGTCTCCACTATATATATTTGCAGGCACAATATTGTCATGCAAGTGTTTGTGGCACAATATAGATTTCAAGGAGGCGCTGAAGTTTTTGTTTATCGCAAGGTCGTTAGGCTTTCGATTGTATTTTGAAATGGGGCTACTCAACGATTGGCAACAAAGGGGAGGTATCATGCGATTGCTCATCATATTGTTAGTTTGTTGGTTTGCATCGTTTTCAATCTTTTGTTTTGCACAACTTGATCTCAGTGAAGGTATTACTGGATCTATTAATTTTCCTACTCTAGGAATTACATGCTTAGGTAATTTAGCAGTGATGGTTACAAGTTTAATCAGAGGAAGGCTTGATCTCGAAATAGGTGCCAAGGATGTTCTCGACATTCTAGCAAGCCCTAAACTCCAAGTCATAAATGGAACGATGGAAACTGGACTCACCACATTGTATGATTTAGAGAAATTGTCTGATTTACAGTGTTATTTAGAGAATCATTTTGTTTTGATGTTGTCAAACCACAAACCCAATTCTTCCGTGAAGGAATTCATGAAATCTAATGCCAATTATGTGGAATTGATCCTATTACAATTTTCTCCCTTAAAAGTTATCGATGCCGCAAACCATTTAGGGGTTGCGGCAAATGCTGTAGAGATGTGCCAATGTGCTTCCTGCAATTGCATTATATTCCAGACAAAGGAAGTTATCACCAACATTCAATGCACCAACCTGGCTGCCACCTTCATCCAAATTAAAACCCACACGCATATAGTTTGGTTTCACACTCCTTACCATCGCATTAAAACCCATTTCCATAGTATGTGTTTTGGCCATAAGGCTTAAACCCTTCCATAGTTGTGAATTGCATGGGTTGATGATTTATTTTAAATCCCTCTTATCATAGTTTCGATACACTATATTTGTTAAACCCTCAACACATAGTTTTAAAAACATAGTACATAGTATTATCCAAGGTATAACCCCCTATACCATAGTTGCAAAGTATGAGTTAGGATTAGGACCCTTTTTCCTCCTTTAATATTTGAGCATAGGAATAGCATTATTTAGGTTCCAATAGTTGTAGATGTTAGGACTTTGTTCTGTCATGTCTGCAAGCCTAGGTTCATAGGCGAAGTCACCTGCAGATAAATAGGAACATATGCATTAGTTCAAAATGAACTAAGTAAACCCTGTAGCATAGGAACCTTACTGTTGGGCCTTGGAATTGTCTATTTTTCCATCACTTATCGACATATCTTTCATCCATTTTCTTACCATTATTGCCCATTTATCATTCCATTTTCCATCCATTTGTTGTAACTGTGCGTAAAATAGAGTGCTACTTCTATTGATGTTTTAAGTGGTTAGTAATGATTATTTTTCTTTATCTTTGATGAATTAAAGACTATTATGCATAATTTACTAATGATGGTTTGTGGAGTGATTTGTCACGTACATAACGCTCATAGCCAGCTATTACAGCCTTAACCAAAAATGCATGCCACATAAGAACACCTTGATTCGCGTCTTGATTTACGGGCATATGGAAATGAATCTTAAAAATCCGAGACATGGATTTTGTGCGTAACATCCTCATTTACCTGACTTGTGGGGAAATCACCAAACAAAGCCACATTTTGTGATATGCAGGTGGTTCTTCGAGAGGGTATTTTCTAGATTTGTTGTTGCGGCCGGTTCCAAAGTTTTCAGTAGTTACGGCCGTGTTTCAGCTGTTACAAATCACAAGTTGGGGGTTCAGTTCCTCATTTCCATCAGATAATTATATGTATAAATATGTAATCAATCTCATTGAGAAGGGAGATTCTAGGAGAAGAGAAATCAATGTTATGATGTAGGATTTGACCCAGATCCATTGTAATACTTTCATTCTGATAATACATGCTAGCAGTTTCTTAATTCTGGAGGTGTAGACTTTCATTGTGGAGATCCAGCTCTGCTCAATGGAGGAAGGGCCCTCTTCCCTGACCAGATGCTGGTAGTGTTGATTGTAATTGTTTTATTTTGTAGATTTGTTATTTGTTAATTCATGCATTCATGCATTAGATCGATCATAGTTGTTTTTATTATTTAGTTCATGTTTTTATTCATTAGATTTATCATAGTGTTCTCCTGTTAATTCATTTTGATAGATCGTTGGCCAACACAACACTTATTTTAGATTTATGCAATAAGATCTTGTTTCATAGGAATAGATCTTGTTTGAAGTGTGTTCGATTTACAGTTTGAGTTACGAATAGGTTTGAGGTTTGATTTACTTTCAAGAAGGTGTGACCTAGTTCACAAAGAGTTCCATTGCATACCAATAGATAACAGTGTCAGGTAGAAATTGTGCTTGCATAGATCTTGCACGATAACTTAAAATAAAATACTTCCTCGAGTGAATAATTTATGTTTAGCACTCTGCATTTTGGCGCCATTACCGGGAAAGTTATTAATTGTGCAAAAGTACATCAGACATTGTTTTGTAGATGCATTGTTAAAGTAGGGCATGTAGGTTGCACGATTACATTTCAGTTTATTGAATTTATTTTGAGTATGGATTTTCTGTCTTTACATTCAGTTTTATTTCAATTTCAATCTTGGGAGCATAAATCTTATCATTATCCTCAGTGGTGTTGTAAGCACCACCCATTCTACTAACAAGTTGACAGGAACATTCGAAGGAGGAGCCTCAAGATAGCACACGAAGAATTTAACGAAGAGATGGCAAGTAAGAAAGATGTAGAAGTTGTTACCTTCGAATTTTCCATCAGAGATTCGAGAGGAGTGGCACCAACAAAAATAATTCCCCCACATGTTCTACCAAATTTTCACGGTTTGGAAAACGAAGACCCTGATTTATTTTTATTTCAATTTGAAGTACTTTGTAGAGGATATGGTTATTGGGCTAGTAATCAAAAGTTGAATGTGTTTCCTCTTACTCTAAAAGGAACATCCCTCCGATGGTTCATGAGCCTCAGTGGGAATTGTATACAAACTTGGGAAGACATGAAACATGTATTCTTGAAAAGGTACCAAGATTATTGCAAGGTCAATGAAGACATATTCGAATTGACACAAGAAGAAGAAGAGAGTCTGCAGGAATACATAGAACGCTTTCAATATGACCTCCAAAGATCCAAACAGAGGAAACCGGGGAAGGAGACCTTAAAAACACTTCTACTCAAGGGAATCCAAGCGAAATATTTAGAAGTATTAAATATGATGGGAACAGGTAATGTATTTCAGTTAGCATATGATGATATTTGTGAGTTATGTAGAAGGTATTCAAGAGGAAACTTCAAGACTGGTAAGAATTCTAAAGAACTTTTATCTTTATTTTTGAAATCTGCTGCAAAAACAAGAACTTTACGAGCTGAAATCAACAATTTATTTGAAATTCCTAAAGCTGATTCATAATTGAGTGTTTTGCAGGATAAGGAAAAGAAGGAGGAAACAAGAGAAGAAAGGGATTTCCCTTTGGATAGTATTGAAAGTTGTGGTATATGTGACTTGAATCATTCCACAGATTAGTGTCCCTCCTTACCAAAGATGAAAGAAACATATCAGAGAGATATGGGAGTTGCAGCCAACTCGTTGCAATAGTCATTTCAACCATGGCCTACATCTATGGTTCAAATTCTATCCCTCCATTTTCTTACTTTCATACTCAATAATTGAATACTCTTCCACCATGGCAGCTGTTGCAGCCTCAATTTAACTCTAACCTACCTTATCCACAAGGTTGGAATGGCCCATCTTATGATCACATGGCCACTTTCTCTCATGCTACAACACAACTTGGTCCTTCAACCTCACAAATCAATCATCTACATCAGCCACATCTATTTTCTCATCAAACTCCTTGGTATCCAACACAATTTCCTATCCAATCCACCCTCCACCCTAACTATAATAAAGCAGCACAGTATGCTTACAGTGCTGAACTGCAAAATGTTCCTACATTTCCCTCTTGTTCTACCTCATCTACACCATTGCAAAAAGGCTGTGTGTTGTTGCAGCAAATCTATACAAGGCCTTAACATGTTTTAAATCCAAGATTTGTAGATAGAGTTTCTTCTAGTCCTCATAAACAAGCAGACAAGATCAACAAAAAACACATAATATTTTATGGAGAACAACCATTGGAACCAAAAGCATCATTCACATCATTAGAACCGAAACTCTTATGCATTGAGAAGGATCAGTTTAATAAGGATCTTCATGGTGTAACATCCATGAGCAATCAAGGGAACAAAGACTATATTGAAGCTTGGTTTCAATATATCATCGGTCTGTAGCATCATTCCATACTTCATCAATTCTTGGCACCATCATTTCAAGGGAAATTGATCTCTCATATCCTAGCATTCATAAAGTTATATTTTTGTAGTGGGAGTATGAGCATGCTTGAGTCGCTTCTTAAAAAGTGGCTCCATTGGAAATATGCATACACTTGAACAATTTTTATATTTCCAAGTATAATAGGGTAGGATAGAATAACATAATAAAACCATGCTTTCGTTTTTTTTAAGTTTTTATTTTTGAATAAGTATGCTCTCTTCCTGCACCTTGTTGTGATCCTGAAGATCAAAAAGTAGAAAGATAAGGAATGTGTATGAGATGTTTTCATGAATGCTTTGGAATTGTTGACTATTTGAACAAAATGCTTAAATCATTTTTGTCATCAATTTTTCAATTTCAATTTGTTTCTATTTGTTACAAATAAAAAAATATATATATCATGAAAACAAAATTACAATAATTAGGGAAGGTGAATGGAGGATCCACAAGAAAATGAGCCAACGATTATGGAACCCTTCAAGCTTGAACTTGGGCATGAATTTGTTAGCTACAACACCCAGCTGTGATTGATTACTCTCAGCTGCGACAGTGAGTTGCAACACTAGCTGTGACAGTGAGTTGCAACACCCAGCTGTGGCTGTGCTACAGGTAAAAATTTATGAGTGTGAAATATATGTGTGTTGCACATCATGGCATGTATTTGGTTTTCAATTATATATAACACATCCATAAAAATACACATGTTTTATTTCAACATTATGTCATTTTTTAAGAGTTGTAGCTGCAGCTGCAATAGATTATGTAAGTCAATATAGGTGCTCAATGCTTGAAATTTTTGGTATGGATGTGTGTTATATTTAAATTTACATCATTAAAAACATTCACACCTATTTCGGTCACTTTTGGGGGGTCAAATTTCATTTATTAAAATTTTGGTGACATTTTGGCTTGAAAATTTTACTGAAACACAATCGGGACAGTCCGTTTTTGAGAGAAAAAATGGAATTTTTTTTAAAACCTGTTTACATACCAAGTATCCCTTTGAATATAGTTTCCAAAAAAAATTTAATTTTTACTATTGGGTGTCAAACGAAAATTTTATGGCCAAAATACTAACAAGGTGTCAAGCAGGGAGCTTAGGAACAGAGCTGGGACAGTAAATTTTTGGATGCCTTATTGGACATATATTGCAAACATGTTTCATTGGTATATTTTCCTATGAATCTAGTTTACAATGCAATTTGAATCACTCCATTCCGATATCGTATGCAAATTTTATGACCAAAATACCGACTGCCTATCACAAATCTGCATTCCTAAAACTCTATTTTCTAGACTGTTCATTGGCTTATTTGACCCATCAATTCTTATTGGATTCAAAACCTGTTTCTAATGGAGATACCTACATGAATCTAATTTCATCTCCAATTGTAATGACATCAATCCATTATGAAACGAAAAAGTTAAGCCTAAAACCGTGACTGTTGGTCTAGTCCATAATTCGAAAAAACACCTTGTCATGCAGGTTGTTACTGAGTGATTTGGAACATCATTACATAGAATTTTAGAAACATGTTTCTAATGTAAATAAACCTATGAATTTAATTTCATTTGGCTTTGGAATCACTCAAATTGGACAAGGAACGAAGAAGCTATGATCAGAATATCGTTGGTGAGTCTAGATGGACATTGCTCCCGTGCAAGTATAAAATGGATTTTTCTTTGTTCATTTTTCTTTGGATTTGTTTTATAAGTAATTGATTGTTTTTTTTTTCATAAGTGTTGGGTGAAGATAGACCAATCATCTCTCTTCTTCCATCATCTCATGTTTTATTGCGGGCAAGTGTTAGGTTTTTGCAGGTCCTTGGAAGAAGAAGGTCATTGCATGCACGAGTGACTCTTGAAGACTTTTTATCAATTTGCAAATGTATTGAGTACATAAAAAAATAGATAGATTGATGTGAAAACCATACCAATGTTCAATAATTCAAGTCCCATTGCTACATGCCAAGAATAATTTTTAGACACCTATCATACCAATTGTTGCCGAAAAAAACCCCTCAAGAATCCAATTGCCCTATGGTAGATTCATTCACCCTCCTCATTTCAAAACCCTAAAAATCCATTCATGTCGAAGTCCTATTTTCCACTACTTATGTAGTCACCATAACCGTTTTATTTCCCGTCACTAATACATCATGACTTCACGTATACTTTCCACTTCTGAGTTCATGTTGGTTCTATTTTTCACTATGATTCTTCACAATCATTTATTTTGTACTCGTATTGGATGATGTGGAATTCATTAAGGTCCACCTTCCAATGGTCTTATCCCATCGACTCCGACACATCATCTGGGATCGATATTAGATTTTTATAGTGCCCTGGTATCTGTATGAATCAATGGCAGATTTCCTTGTTGTTAATCATGGGGATTCATCAATGCCTCTTGATTGACAAATCTTGCAGGTGACTTGACTCCAGCACATTCATTCGTACCTGTCAAGATGCACGAAGGTACTTTAGAGCTCATTGTCATCAAAGGTGAGTTTCTTCACATTGGTTAATGACATACATTAATGGCTGGTAATCCAATGATTTCTTTCCATGCTTGACTTCAGCACATTCATTCGCATGGTAAGAATTGTACCTTGGTTTTGTAGCAGTTGAAGATTATGTGATCTAATGGTTTCAACAATGACTTGCAACATCATTTGTTCAGTAGTTTTACAACAGTTGATTTTCAGAATAAGAGAATGGGCTTTTTTCTTCTATGGTAGAATTTCTCCTCATCAATTGTCTTAGCAGTTAGTCTTACATGTAACCAACACAACATCATGGATCAAATTCAGTCTCATCCAATTTCAGCTCTCATATACATATGTCTCAGCATCAGATCGAGCTACATAGCTCCAGCAAACACCAATCCATTCATGTCAACCAAGGCTTCCATGGAGGTAACACTTGAGGTAAAATAGCATAAGTTTTTGATTTATTAAAGATTTATGGAAATGTCATGAAGAGCCACTAAGCATTATCTATTTCCATTTTCCATATAGCATTTTATGTCCATCCATTCCCATCATTTTCCACTCAATTCTAACACTTCATCATTCATGCACATCCACTTCAAATTCCAACCCAACATCTCACCAACCCAACTGACCAAGCATGAAAAAATGATACCTTATTGTTGTCACACAAGAACCAACAATAGGAAGTCTTGCTGCTGCCACGCAAGAATCAGCAGTAAAAAAAAACAAAAAAACCTTAATGCTGCCACACAAGAACCAACAGTAAGAAATGGTACTCAGCTGCCATATAAAAATAGCGAGGAGAGATAAAGCAGCTAATACACATCTTGAAAGAAAAGGATAGGCTGAACACAAGAACCTACAACATGAAAAGTTGATGTAGAATCCATTCCTTCTCAAGAGTATGTTATCACACAAGCACGATGGAAGACAAAGGTAAGATTTCTTTGATTTGTTTGCTTTGTTCAATGGTGCACATGATGGTTCACATCTTCATAAGTCAAAATTATTGAGAACCACATTTTATATGGTATATGGGTTTTCCACCATCTTATACATATGGTAAAGTTTACCATCCACTAATGCATACATTGGTTTTAGCCATCATGAGCATGATACATGCACAATGGAAATCCTGTAGCAGCCTTTTCAAGGTCTGATGTGAAGTTTATTTCAGCAGCATGAAGGTAATGATTACTCCCAGCATTGGTCATTTGTCAAGATTGATAGAATTTTTGAAATGAGTTTGATTGTTGTGGAATGTGCAAAAGAATGCTTGGCATATCATTCAACGAATAGTCCTGTAGCATTGGCATGGCTTTGATTGTCAATAAAACACGGTTGCTTCTATTTACAATCATAAAGGAAGTTTTCTAATGATTTGGGCATTTTTGTTCTGAAACAAACACATGCTGTCATATAACAGGGTTGAAACAAGGGTAGGTGATTTGTTCTTCCCATGCTCTAAAAATAAATTTGATCATTTTAATGCTGCATTTAGTTGCTCTATTCACCCCTTTTACATATATTCATATATCATTTCATGATCATCATTTTGAGGATTCAGTTGGTGTGCCAATTGTTGGAGATCATTGGTCTTCTTTCAAAATCACAAAGAGACAATATGAAGAATTGATTACACACTTGGGTTGAAGTTGGTTTTAATAAGCATGAGGACATGATGTATATTCGGAGATGGCTATTTACAACTAAGATGACAACTCTTCTTTTGCATGAGGACATGCGACATATTCAGTTTGGGGGAGTGGTTTTTGACATTCTTTGTGCATACTGATTTTTATTCATTTAGAGCTGACAAAAATGTAGAATTTGATTTAAGGATATCTTGCAAACCGTGAGCTGGTTTTTCCTTAAATTTCGACAAAGAATGCATAACATCATGAAGAACAACCGTGGCAAGTTTCAGCTCAATCCAGTGCACGATTTTCAAGAAAATGACCATCATCACCTAGAGCTAATTCGTATTGTTCTCGAAATTCGTGATGTGGGTTTGTCTAATTTTTGGTGTGGAGATGCATTATAATGGTAATTACTTACTTGCAAAATTTCATCCCAACCCAGTTTGCATTTTGTGAAATATTGGTTCAGGAAGTTTAGCTGCAACACATTTTTATTCATGTTCATCTACAAAAGTCAGAAATTGAAATGGGCATATCTTTCAATTGGTAAGTTGGATTCTCATGATTTTTGTACAAGAAGTGTATAATACCAATATGAACAAGCTTGACAGTTTTCATCTCAATCCAATGTACGGTTTTTGAGAAAATTTCCATAATCACCTACAGCCAATTTGCATTTTTCTCGAAATCCAAGATGTGGGTTTGTCTAATTTTTGGTGTGAAGATGCATTAGAATGGTAGTTACTTTCTTACAAAATTTTAGCTCAACCCAGTTCGTCCTTTGGGAGAAAATGACTTCGAACGTTTTCCATTCAAAAGGCTGCAACACTGTAAAATATTGCCATTTTTCCGTTTCGTTCAGTTGTGACTCCGTTTTTCGTTCCATTCAGCTACGACTCCACCAAATTCATCGCTAAATTTAGCGTTATTTGGGCTGCAACTCCGCCAAAATCTTCACTAAAACCTTTGCCAAATTCTCTGCGAAAGTAAGCTGTGACTCTGCCAAATTTCTACTAAAGAGCCTCCGACTCCGCCAAATTTTCTGCTAAATCCTTCGCTAAGTGACTCTGTCGATTTCTGTTAAACTCTCCATTTCTTCTGGTTGCAACTGTGTGAATGGTAAAATGAAGGAGCAAGTGAATGAGGTCTTCCGTTGGATGCTACACATGTATTGGGTTGCATGAGGACATGCAACAAGTTCAGTTTGGGGGAGATGTTGGGCCATGAAATTGTCCATTTTTCCATCACTTATCGACATATCTTTCATCCATTTTCTTACCATTATTGTCCATTTATCATTTCATTTTCCATCCATTTGTTGTAACTATGTGTAAAACAGCATGCTACTTTCATTGATGTTTTAAGTGGTTAATAATGATTATTTTCCTTTATCTTTGATGAATTAAAGACTATTATGCATAATTTTACTAAATATGGTTTGTGGAGTGATTTGTCACGTACAGAACGCTTATAGCCAGTTGTTACGACCTTAACCGAAAATGCATGCCACATAAGAACACCTTGATTCGCATCTTGATTTGCGGACATATGGAAACGAATCTTAAACATCCGAGACATGGGTTTTGTGTGTAACATCCTCATTTACCTGACTCGTGAGGAAATTGCCAAACAAAGCCACAGTTTACAATATGCAGGTGTTTCTTCGAGAGGGTATTTTCAAGATTTGTTGTTGCGGCCGATTCCAAAGTTTCCAACAGTTATGGCCATGTTTCAGCTGTTACAGATCACAAGTTGGGGGTTCAGTTCCTCATTTCCATGAGATAATTTTATGTATAAATATGTAATCAATCTCATTGAGAAGGGAGATTCTAGGAGAAGAGAAATCAATGTTATGATGTAGGATTTGATCTAGATCCATTGTAATACTTTCATTCTGATAATACATGCTGGCAGTTTCTTAATTCTGGAGTTGTAGACTTTCATTGTGGAGATCCAGCTCTGCTCAATGGAGGAAGGGCCCTCTTCCCTGAGCAGAGCAGATGCTGGTAGTGTTGATTGTAAGTGTTTTATTTTGTAGATTTGTTATTTATTAATTCATGCTTTCATGCATTAGATCAATCATAGTTGTTTTTATTATTTAGTTCATGTTTTTATTCATTAGATTTATATAGTGTTCTCCTGTTAATTCATTTTGATAGATCGTTGGCCAACACAACACTTATTTTAGATTTATGCAATCGGATCTTGTTTCATAGGAATAGATCTTGTTTGAAGTGGGTTTGATTTACAGTTTGATTTACGAATAGGTTTGAGGTTTGATTTACTTTTAAGAAGGTGTGACCTAGTTTACAAAGAGTTCAATTGCATACCAATAGATAACAGTGTTAGGTAGAAATTGTGTTTCCATAGATCTTACATGATAACTTTGAAATAAAAGACTTCCTCGGGTTGATAATTTATGTTTAGCACTCTGCATGTTAAGTTTTAATTAACTGGCATATAGTGGGCCCAACACCTACCTTTCTAAGTGGACCTTTAAGGGACAGAACCCCGCCACTCCACCCCTTGACATACAAAGCTAAGTGAACCTCTTCATAATGAACAAATAAATAATTAAATACACATAAAATGAAAGTAAAACATGAAACAATAAGAATCGAAAGCATCAGTAAATAAAGATAGACAAGTAAAGTAAATTACAAGCGCATCGAAGTGTAGAAGAGTGACATGTAGACGTCATCATCATACAAGAAAAACACAAACAAAACTTAGGCTTAGTTCTTCAAACAAGTTGTTACTCCGCAGTAAAAATGAAGATGTCCTTAAGATCTAGCAGTTTTATTAGCCCATGATTTTTTTTATTTTGGATTTTAGAGACATTACATTAATTGTGATTTAGATGTTTTTGTATCTTTGTTATATGTCAACCACCAAGGACAAGAAACATTTGTATGACGGGCCATTGCAATGATAGTATTATGTCCATTCTGATAATTTGATTTTGAGTTATAGATTAAGAGTAGCCAAAGCTATTAAAAGCTTTTCATTTAGAGATTTTTAAATTAACTTTAAGTTAAGATAGGTAATACTTTTAGTGAACAATTATTATTTGTGATTATGTAGTTGTATAAACACATTGCAGAGTAGGTTGTAATAGAATATGTATAAATGTGTGGATTTATGAATTTAACCGTGATAATGAGGATTGAGATATGTTAAAGAAAAGGATCTATACAAATTAAATGAACAATGATAATGAAATATTTATATATGACATATCAACCTATTGTGCCTTTCAAGATACATAGTTGTAATGGCATGATTATGTAGAATTTTGAAATATTTCTTCTTTTCTGCTTTATATTTATGGCTGAATTTGTATGTTGCACATATGTAGTGTTAACAGTGATTAGAGACATGGCATCAAATGCTTAAAATGTTTGCAAAGTGTGTCGTTGGCCTTGTAGTAGGCTCACTTCCTTGTATATGCAACATTTTGTTGAGGAGCCTATTCACAAGGTTGTTGAAATAACATTATTCATTGTTTAAAGCATTTTTTAGATAATTTGGGTGGATTTGAAGTTTTATTAAATAACAAATAATTATTTTTAAAAGGTGCAAGATAGCATATTCATTGTTGAAAGTGCTATTTAGATAATTTGGATGGATTTAATTTGGATGGATTTAGAGTTTCATTAAAGAATTTTGATGAATTTAAAGTTCTATTATAATTATAATAACCAATAAGTGCTATTTAGATAATTTGAGTGGATTTAAAGGTTCATTATAAAAATGAAATGATATTTAGATGTGCTATTTAAATAATTTGGGTGGATTTAAAATTTCATTATAATACTAAGGAATCCCTTTAAGAAACTTATACTCGAGTTTTACAAAATTTAAGGGCCACTTCAATATCTTCAATATTTTGGTATCTTCATATAAATATTTGTAGTAGATGACTTATTTTGTATTCTTATTCTTCTTTATATAAAATAATTTATTTGTTTATTTTTCTTATTTTAAAGGCACAATTTATTACACATTAAACTAGCATATGAAATCCTCTTATTGGTTATATTATCCATATGATTGAGTGTTTTTGCAAAGTATTCTTGAAAATTTTATTCCACTCACAATAATTGAGTGTTTCTTTAGAATGTATCCCCTCAATATTTATCTTCACTCCATCCATTGAAAAATGATTGATACAAATATGGAATGTTGATTATACATTATCTATGATTTAAACACTACATGATACTTTGAAATATTAAATGACTTTGTTGTTGTTTAATATTTTTTAGTGCATAGTACTTTCTATGAGTATCTAACAATATTTCCATTGGATTGTTTAGAAGAATTATCATCTTAATAAATATGAGTTGTTTTTCTAGTGCTAAAAACATTAGATATGTTAAAACATCTTTTGTGAGATTTATACATAAACATAATTATAAAAATACCATTACAATTCTATAAGATTATTTATGTTTTCTTTAATAAATTGTTTGAGAATCCACACTATGATTAGATTGACATAACAATTTAGCATACTTACAACTTTATAACAATAATTTTGTTTTCTTGATAAATGATTAGATTCATACTAAAAAGAAAGCCGCAATTGTAACTTCCAAATATTTTTATGTTCTTTAAAAAGATAATTAAACATCCATAGAATTGGTTTTATAATTGTAATGAATATACATAATCTAATATTGGTCGAAAATCAAGGTGAAATATGTTATTAAAAAATTAGTTGTAAATATGTTATTTATTATAGATTCCTTTATATGAATTAGAGTTATGATAAAAGCAATAAAGTTTTTTAGTTTTAATTATAAAAGTAATATAGTTTTTTTTATATGTATATTTAGTGTAAATATATTTCTTTTAGCTTTAAAGTTTAAATTATTTTAATAAATTTTGATATTTTTATAAAATTATTTTTTAATTCTATTTTAACTATAATTTTTCTTATTTAAATTAGAAAAATATTAATAGAAATTTTCAATATATATATAGAAAGTTGATTAAAATAGTTAATATATTCAAAATTTTAGAAGATATGAATGAAAATCTGAAAACACGCATATTCACATGCAAATAAATGTACAACAATATAGAGAATCTTGAAAGTTGAATATCTCAAAATCCATATTGATTTGTGATTCATATGTAAATTGTTTTCGGAGACAATAGTAAATACTTATATGGCATAATGACCTCAATAGTAAGGAGGAGAAGGATGTTGGCCATAACATTTTATGTAGACTTTTTGGATCATCAAAATATATGTTTTCTATCTTTTGATTTTCCATGCTTTCTATAGAAAGAAATCTAGAAACTTGTTCGCGTGACCAATATTGTTTTTAAAACTCAACTCACATGATATTGGAAATTACCTTCTTTTAGATATTCAATCTTAGAACCACAACAACATCAATTCAAATATATCTTAGCAAGAAGGGATAATACAATGCATGGTGTTTGAATTTAACTCATCTAAGTTATTTTTCTTTGGTGTTGTCCTTGTAACCATCCAATGTATACTTAGATTTTATACTTCTTCACTCAGAAACTACATTTTTTCCTCCAAAATTCCTATCCCTAAATATGACCTTTAATCTTCTTTACTAGAAAAACAAAATGTTGTCTGCAATTGCCCCCCATAGGTACTTAAATTCTTCTTCTTATCTCACAACAAGTCTTTATCCATTCAGTTGACATTGGTCTATGGAATTATGAAAATAGTTAATAGCGCTTTTAGTTTTGGAATCTTTGATACTACCATGAGAGTCTTAAATACATGAGGTAATTGTTATAGAATAATTATTTTATTTTCCATTCATAATTTAGATGTTGAGATGGAAAATCTTATACATGAATAAAATAACTAATAAAGTGCGTTCCTTGTTGAATATCTTTCTCTGGTTGTTAAGTTAAGGATCCATATCCACATGTAAAAGGTTATGATGTTCTTGTGCAAAGAGTACATGGCAAATCTAAAGTGGATACAAAATCATCAAGAAAATTTTATTTTATCAAATTTCAACCAATTTCGTAAGACTTTACAAGGTTTTATAGTTAAGCAAAAAAATTGCCAAGATTTTAAAAGATTTATAATTTCATGAAATATCTGTCAATTTTTCCAAGGTTTTATAATTATGAAAATGATATGCCGTGTTTTTACAAGATTTTATAAATTTGTGAAAGTTTTGTCCAAATTTTACAAGATTTTATAATTATGTGAAAGATTAGCCAACAAAGTATATATACATATTATATTATTGATAAATTAGCCTTCGCACTTTCCCATTTATAATGGATATAATCTCCCCATTATTATACATACAAATTTAAGGGGGGTTCTTAAAGCTTTAATTTGTTGGAATATGGTATTGTCCCTTAAGTTGGAACCGTGAATTCCTTCATTGAAACTTTGTGTAAATTTGGCCCCCCTCATGCAGATTTGAGGTTTTACAAAGGAATGAAATGAGTTTAAGAGACTATCATGATTTGAAAACCTATAAATTATTGTTCGTGAGGTTAGGGAGATTTGGTCATTGTGGTAGAATGTTAGAACTTTGGAAAGTGATGTAGAACAATGAATGGACTTTTAATCTTGAAGTCTACACTTATGTTATAAACGAGTTTTGCAAGGGAAAAAGGTTGGATCAAGCTTGTTGAAAACATGAGCTTAGAAACCTTATGCCTAATTGATAGCATATTACTGCAGTATTTGTAAAACAGAATAGAGCTAATACCAAGTTTGCATTTCTATCCACATTGAATTTTAGTATATAATTTATCAATATAGAGCATAAAACATCTAACTTTATTTGCTATCTTAGTGAACCTCAAATAATCTACAACATATAGAAGAAAATATGTACTTACAAATATACATCTTGGCTAGAAATTTTTCAGAGAAAATTCAACTTTTTGCCACAACTACAATAGCAAATAGTCAACACCACTCATCATGAATTTGTGAGCATAGAGATTGATTGCTCTCCATTCCTTAGCATTCTTTGGCTCATTATTTTGATAATGAAATGCACATAATTAACATAGGATACAAAGTAGAAGAGGATCTAGCATTTAGTCTCCACTACTCAAAATGAATTTGTGAGAAAGAAGACAGAGATCGATTGATCTACATGCCTCCGCTTTCTTTGGCTTGCTAGTCTGATGACAACAAAAAAACAATCAAAGTGAGGATATGTTCTTAGTCTTATTATACAATGATGAGAAGCATAGATTGATGCAAAAAAAATGATGTTGCATCATTTTATACTTTCATATTCATGGATCATATCAGAAACACTAGTTTCATCTTAAAATTCATTTATTGAGACAAGAATAGAGTATAAGCAAGTCTAAAGCCATGTTCTATGGGAAGCTTCATAATTCCTCAATTAGGGAAGGTTGTTCATGATCTTTCCTTGTATTAGAAGGTTCTTTCAATTCTTGACTAATCTTCAGTAGGCCATAGCAAAGATCATGGATATTTGAATTAGACAACAATAATTGATTCCTTTTGAAACTTTAGTAAATAAAAGACCGCCACATAGATACATTGCACTCCAAAATCCAAAGAAAATGAAGGAAATCTTTCAAATAATGTTCACGGAGTAAACAAGATCAAAGCCACATTTGTAGCTTTGTTTGCCTTTATGTGGATTTGATAAGAGAAGCTAATGCTAAGGTTTTTTTCTGTGTCTATGTGGTTCTTTGATATAGAACATAGCATTGTGCATACCCAGTATCATGATTTAGATGCAACCATCACAATTTCCTTCTACTACTTTAGTTATTGAAATGACCCCACATAGACACATCACACTTGACATCGAGGGAAAATGAAGAAAAACATTGAAGCCCACTCAAATATTTTTCATTTATTTTCACATTGAGTAAAGGATAGATTAAACACACATTTGTAGCTTCGAATGCCATGATATTGCATCAATTGGTGAAGTTGGTGCATCATCTTCTCTTTGAAACCAATGCTTCTTCCATGTTTCTACAAGTCATCTTGACCTAGATTTCCACAACATTTCCTTCTCCCACCTTCCCACCCCACTAGTGCTCGCTCTCATCTCTTGCACTCTTAATGGGGACTGCCACTCTATACAACCCCAAACATCATCTGCTTTCTCCTTTTGCTTTGTCTTCATCAGCATGCCAAAACTAGGAAGGTAGAGCTTGCGAGCCAAAACTAGGAAGGTAGAGCTTGCGAACCAAAACTTCCATTTGGGTGGGTAGAAAAACAACTAACTTTTACTCCTTTATCTAGATAGGAATTATTTATAGATTATCTGAAGTAGAGAGTTTACTGAGCTGCAATGGAAGGGTGTTGAGATGGTGATATCAATAATGTCTATGACAATAGCTACCTTGGTTGAAATCAAGCACTTGATATTTTTAGACTTCTATATTTGGTCAATGATACAACCACACAATTGCTAGTTTAAACACTATTAAATAACTGTAGAAAATTTATATTTCAAAAACCCAA
The DNA here is from genome assembly GCA_001517045.1 of Pseudotsuga menziesii. Lineage (NCBI taxonomy): Eukaryota > Viridiplantae > Streptophyta > Pinopsida > Pinales > Pinaceae > Pseudotsuga > Pseudotsuga menziesii. The sequence continues at coordinate 2,789 of LPNX010336413.1, read as the reverse complement.
AAGTTAAAAGTCAAAATAGTTTAAATTGGAACTGATTGCGGCATAAAAGGGCGGTCAAGGGACCGTCATCCTTTGCACCCGGTGGAGATTAAGTATTTAACCATCAGACATTTTTTCCTCAGAATTTGACCATTAGAATCTGCTTAGAGAGAAAGGTAAAGGTACTCGGGAGTCGGGCGATTAATTTTCTGGACACTGATCCACCTACACACCAATTAATACGAAGACACACCATCAGACATTTTTTTCCTCAGAATTTGACCATTAGAATCTGCTTAGAGAGAAAGGTAAAGGTACTCGGGCGATTAATTTTCTGGACACTGAGCAGGGTGAGCCACCTACACACCAGTTAATACGAAGACACACCATTAATACGAAGCTTCAAGGAAGCTTCACTCTGTTTTCTTTCCAAACCATTAATTTTTTATTTCTTTTCATTTTGAAATGACAAGCTTCCCAATGAAATGACAATTATTTTCATTGTGATTTTTATCGAATAAAGTTAGAATGACAAAATGACAAAATGCCGTTCAATCTATCTTTTCTTGTGATTTTTATCGAATAAAGTTATAATGACAAAATGCCGTTCAATCTATCTTTTCTTGTGATTTTTTCCTAATTTTCTGCACACTGTGGAGGTTATACGTGTAACGTCCTCACCAATTAATTAATACGAAGCTTCCAGTAAGTTTCACCTGTCTTTTTTTCACCGGCTGAGTTTTACCGAATAAAGTTATAAGGACAAAATCATTAATTTTTGTCCGTTATCTTTTCTTGTGATTTTTTCCGTTGCCTGGGTAGTGGGTATGGAATTTGACGGGTAGATGCCCGTCATGGGTCATTTACCGAATAAAGTTACAAGGACAAAATCTTTTCTGGTGATTTTTTCCTTTGCCTGGGTACGGTACAACATGGTATAGAACCAAACAATTCATACGAACCAATGACGATAGCTGTTTCGCAGACAATAATTCAAATGAAGACTTAGCAGTCTGTATCTAGTACAATAATTCAATTAAAGTAGTAATAATAATAATTAAAGGTGTCACACCATTAAAATGAAGATGTAGCAGTCTGTATCCAGTACAATAATTCAATCGAAGAAAGGTACAATAATTCAATTTAAGTAAGACCCACTGTGGAATCTCTTTATATGTCGGGAGAAGTGTAATAATTAAAGGCCATCAACTTACCTTTCTCAAAGGGCAGGTTCGGATTTCACTTTGTAGGGTTGTGGGAAATTGTTGAGATGTAAAAATAAACTATTTTTTTATTTGAAAATAAAGTGTATAATAAAATTTTATTATTTATTAAAAATAGGTTATAGTAAAAAAAATGACAATAAAAGAAATTTCAAATGATTTAACATTTATATAGAATTAGTAAGGTAAATCATGTATATGATGATTTATGGGGGATTATTCAAGAGTTAGTATAGAGGTTTATGGGGATTACTCAAGAGTTAGTATAGAGGAGAGACTAAAATAAAAGTTGAGAATGAAGAACATGTACGGGTGATGGAAGATGAGATTGGGAAAAAGCTCATTTAGAAAGAGCTCGGTACACTTGTTTTGTTAATGTGAACATAGCGATAACCGTTAGGAGTATTGTTTTTTTGTATTGCATTGTTCTTTGACCTATTTATTTTGTGAAGGGAAATGTTTGTTTCCTATCATGTGAAATTGATTAGAGTAATTGAGAACTACTCACAATCTTATATGAATGCATAATATGAATTTGGGGATGAAAGTGGCCTCATGGGGTACTGAAGCTTATTTGTGTCTAGAATTGTTTTGAGAAGAGCTCCACTGCTAGAAGTGCTATGTTACAAGGCCAAAAGTAAGTGGTATTAACATCATTTACATTTTCTGGTTAAACTGGTGGCATTAGCATCACTTATATTTTGTGGTGTTAAGATGGTGGTAATATTGGATAATATTATTGGAAATTGTTTTCTTCATCATATGTGTTGCAAACACAACCACTTTACAAATAATGTACTTCCATTATTTTCATTAACATAAATGATGAAGATATTTTATGTGTTTTTCACCACAATCACAATAAATTCAATTAACTATTTTTATAGTGTTTAAGTAAATAAATTGACATTATGAGGCTTTTCCCCACTAGCATAAAGTTCACAAATAATTATTTTGTGAATAATTCAATTCAATTATTCATTTTTAGTACTATCTAAACAAAGAAATACCTAGCTTGGCATTTAACTCGACAAATATTTTATTATTATTATAAAGTAGTAATAAAATTGATTTGAATTGAAATTTTATTATTAATTGACAATATTGATCTTTTCAAATTTTTTGGTGGACATTAATATTATTATTAGGTTTTTAACACAAGGCATTGATCTCAAATCCATGGACATGGTAAAGAGAGAAAAGCTCTACCTTGGGCCTTAAAAAAGATTTTAGGAACCTAGGACCAAGAAAGACACCTCATAGGTCACCACACATTTTGCTAAGAGAATTCTTAAACTCTACCTATTGCCATTGACACTATTATAAGGTTTTAATCAATAGGGATTATAAATCTAGTGGCCTTGAACATGGTTAATGCAATTTAACAACAAACACAATAGCTTGTCAACTAATTATTTTGTAGGGGGGGAGTGTTAGGGGTTTAAGGAAGAGAGAGGGGGGTGGGGTAGGAGTAGGTGGAGGAATAAACATGAGAGAGAGAGAGAGGGTTTGGGTGGGTAGGGGTAGGGGGAGGTAGGGGGTTGGGGGAGATAAACAGAGAGAGATCAAGGTGGGGCAATGGGGTAG
>LPNX010336408.1:698639-759388 GCA_001517045.1 Pseudotsuga menziesii | reverse complement strand
CTGACTCGATGAACAGTTTTGTCCCAACCACAGCTTTGCAGAGATTCACAGGAAGCGATGACGTTCTGCAGCTCATTCAGAGCATCTTGATTTCTTAAAATTTTGAGGCAACTTTGTAAAAAGGTAGACAATATACTTACTTTATCCATCGAAGCTTCGTGGAGCAGCGACTGAGGCTGCGCAGGCGCGCTGGGTGGGCTAGGGCCAGCAAAATCTTTCTTGGCCTCCAGGAATGTCTCTTTCTCTCTGATGATATCAAATGTAGGGATTTTCTCAGGAGCCTTACGAACTAGATCTTCGGCAGGTCGGTTTGGCGTATTTTGGATGTGTGTCGTAACTCCACTTCTTGTAACGACATTGATGGTCGTCGCAGGGCAGGGCTCCATAGAAATCATCTTGAGGTTCTGAGTAGGGGTGTTCTGTCGTTCCTGAATCTTAGCTATCAACTGGGGGCACTGCTCAATCACATGATCTACTGCGCGGCAATACTGACACGTCGTAGTGGGGTTCCGACAGTCACGAGCCAAATGCCCAGCTTGGTTACAATTGTAACACACGAATTGGTTTCAGCCTCACCCGGCCATGCCACCACGGCCTCCAGAAGTACCTCCTCCAGAGGAACCCCCCTGGTAACCATAACTATCGTTACTTGGGCCTTCAGTGTGCACCCGGTAAGCATCATAGGTGCGGCACTCATCCTCATTATGACCTACAGATTTGCAAAAATTACAGTAGGAGTTCTTAGTTCCCTGTCCATACCTTTGCAGCAGGTAACAGTTCTTAGGTCGGTCCTGACCTGTCATTCTGCAAAGCTCACAATAGAGAACCTATGGTGGAAAGGGGTTCGGGGCACCTGTCTGCAAGTACTTGTTTACCAGAGGGCACCGTTCCTTGTCATGACCTTCGGTCCGACATTGCGTACACCAAACCTCTTCACGATCAGGTTTTCCCTTTTTCATCTCGCGAAGTTCTAGGGCCATCGCGGCTAGCTGCGCTTGGATTTGAGTAATACCAGAGTCATCTCCGATAGGGGCAGTTTCGAGTTTCATTGCGATTTCCAGAGCCTCTTGCTGGTCAGCAACCTTCTGTTGCATGAGTGGAGTTCTGATATGTGGTAACAATGCTGCAATAAACCATTCCTTGTGCTGCACAGGACTAATGGTAAAGCTGACTTGGTCCAGGAGAACTTTGAATCTCTGATCAAAGTCCCACACTGATTCGCCATGTCGCTATTGAATTTCCTTGAGTTCCGTGATGCTCTGCGACTCCGATTTAGGCTTCTTAAATTCTTTGATTATGGCCGCCTTGATCTCGCCTAAAGTAGGGCTCTAAGTGCTGGAAAATTTCATGAACCATGTCAGAGCCCGGTCCCAAAAGGAAGTAATGAGCTGCGCGGCTCGCACATCCGGATCTGTAATTTTCTTCGCGTTCCATACTACTTCGCAGAGAAACCATAACTGTTCTGGGTCCTCTGATCCCGTGCCTTTAAATATGGGGAGTTTAATGTCATCAACGAGGTGGGCCATGGAGTTTTTGGGGGGGTTGGGAGGGGGGCAGGACGTCGATGGGGGGGAAGTTACGGGGGAAGACTGGCCTGTGGCTGAAATACTCGAGCCTGGTTGACACTCAGACTGCGATGGAATTTCAGGGGTAGCGGAGTGGCGTTGTGGGGTGACTGGAGGGTTTCCAACGGAAGGGTTTTCTTCGGAATCTGACGCTTCAGGGTTTACAGGAGTGGACGTGGTAGCCTGACCTAAGGAAGAGGGGTCAAAACCTCTCTTATACCTTTTTCTGTTTCACAGCAACCCACTTTTCTCATCGAAGGGAGTGTCACTTGCAAACATATGTTAGTACGACTAAACTAATAGTCCGATTCAAACAGCAATATACCCTTTTCGGCCAATAGTATTTTAATCCTTAAGCTTAATAAATTCAAAAACTTACCACGGGGCCCTTTGAAGAACTGTCGTTCAGATTCGCTGAAGGAGCTACTTGCGTCAAGGGCAAACTCCATCACAAAAGCTTCCAACATTCGCGTCGTCCAAAAATCAATAGCACGGGATACCTTGTTGTTCACGTATTGCACAAGATTGACCCTCGCCGAGGTCCACGCGGGAACCCATCGATCTTGGAAGTTCATCCTTCTCGCTGTTAACCTAGACAACCACTGGTGCAACTCTATGTGGATACTACCAAAGAAAATTTCATAAGCATCACAAAAAACATACCTTTGTAAAAATTCACTTGCACTACACCGCAAATTGGCGTTCTCTTGCTACGCAAATTTCAAATAGATCTCAGCAAACCAATCACTGATTTCCTTCACAGAGGGCCTCCAGAACATAGCCCTTGAGGTACGATGTAAACCCCTCTTGAGCAGGGACTGAGTTCAACCGGCAACGGAACCAATTTGTTGGGAAATAGGGCAGACCCGGGTTTAATCCTTTAGTGTCGCACCAACAAAAGACCCACAGTGTTGGCCCTTTCGGCAACAACCTGCGTGCAGGTTGCAGTCTCACCCGAAACAGCTATGGGGTGCTACAGAATCAGGTTTCTGCAAGCAGAGAGGGGGATTACTATACCTTAGCCTTTAATAACCTTATTAATCAATACTTATAAAGCTTTACCATTCATTCACATACAACTTCGCAGATAAATAAATAGTCATGACTTGCTCAACCCACTACAGGGAATTCACTGCGAAGCTAAATATTAACAGTGATCTAACTTATCAGATGTATACAGTTATTAATGCATAAAAGACAACAGAAACAGAAACAGTACAAGAAACCACAACACCGGATATAACGTGGTTCACCCCCAGTGTAGGGGCTACGTCCACAAACTGTGTTCTATTCAACTTGCTACAAAACCACAGTTTGATCTGCGCACTCAGCTGCAGATCCCTTCAATCCTTAAAAAGCCACACACACAGCAACAGGCCCCTGTGCACACAGCTGCAGGTCTTTCCTCAATCTTCTTTACAAAATCCCTCTGTGCACACAGCTGGGACTTAACCTTTCCTTACAAAATCAACCTTAGCTTCGCCTTAATCTTTCTTACATCATAAAACCTAACCCATCTTCTTTACACCAGTGCTTATTTATACTGCACATTTTTACAAAACCATGGTCTTAAACCATGGGCACCCAAAACCCTAAACCTTGGATTTCAACCAAGGGTTTATTACAAAAAAGGAGTTTTAACTTCCCCCGACACCCCTAAGACTGTTTTGACCCGTAACTCCACTTACAAACTTTTTGATTAACTGCGGAGTTACCCAAACATGGAGTATGCGTCCCAACATAGATATGCATTATTAAGATTGAGTTGAACCCTCCTTAAAAACATTAGAACTTGCACACGGTGTCTTGATAGTAATTTTAGGACGAAGTTTCTTAAAGGATGGGTGTATGTAATGCCCCATATTTATTAAACATATTTATCAGTTAGACACACTCCACTTATTTTGCTTGTTTTCTTTTGGACTCATCTCGACTGAGTGAACTATATTTACGACATGATAGACCAAAATTGTGATGTGACTATGTTTATTATGACACTATAATTATAAGGTTACTATGTTTATGATGTTATCATGTTCATGCGGTTATGATGTATCGATTATCATGGGATTATTCTATTTTACGATGATAATATATGTTAAAAAAATTTCATTTGTAAAATGTGAATTATATGATGTGATACGTGGATACCATGCTACAATGTGAACAACTGAATTATTATATGTCATGTGTACCTATGATGAATTAAATTATTAAATGAAATAATTCTATAGATTTCTCCCCACTTGTAGTTTCGTTCAACTCCAATAGTGGCTTTGGTATCTTCATAGATGAACTCTACTTTCGTGATTATTTCTTCTTCAAGATCTCCTTCAGCCATTGGATCTTTCTTCTTGTGTCTCTTTGACATGCTACTGTTATAGCAATCAACCTGTCATAGTCAAAAAACATGTTTTAGGATAACTGAGCTTTGAGCAAGTGCTTATAGAAACACACAAGAAAATATACCAATTTATTTACCTCCTCGACATGCATGTTGTTAAAATAAGTTAAAGACAGTCTTTATGAATGAAATATTTCACCAGAAAAAACCCTGCAAACTACTTCCTAAATTTGCCTAAGCTCCACTATCTCAAAACCTTAATCGACCGAACAACCTCCGTCTCACACATGTACTTATCAGACTGATTCTACCACTGGATCTCAACGCAATTCTCAATCTCAAAATACTAAACCCTATGTAGCAATTGTCTTCGAGAACAATCCTAATTGAATGAAAAGAAAAACCCTCCTGATTCCCATGGGAAAAAGTCGTTGCAAGAAAAATGGATTGCTAACCCTCGGCTGATCATGAATTAGACCAAGAAAAGGGTGGTGCAGACAGCGAAATGCCTATCTGCACCATTCCCTAACAACTCGCGCAGGTGCAACTGCATCCATAACTCTTCAATGGCATATAGAATGAGACTCCCACAATCATGAGACCTCAAACAACTAACCCCCCCCCCCTTTCAATGTAAAACATCCACAAACTCACCGTAAGGAGGCAAAAATTTCTTAACCTTCTATGTGAAAGAAAAAAAAAAACTAACCTCCAACGCACTTGGCGGTTCAAAATAAACCAATACTACCCAACGTGACAAGGCTATGGGTAAACCTACCTATCAAGAGTGATGTGAGTGACCAGACGAGCTGAAAAATCCACGGGTGTAGGGCAGAATGAACCGGGTTTTGATAGAAAATTCCTTGTGCACTCTTTTTCATACTTCTATCTCCTGTGCCTTGTCTTCTGTCAACTTTTCCTTGGCACAGTGCAAATATTCTACATCTCTTTGCATTGCTTCTTCTTTCTCATGCAACTACAGGTACTGGTCGCTGATATCCTTATGCTTATCGGCCAACTCCTAGTTGGTCACCTGCTGCATGGATACCAAATTCTGGGTAGACAATCAGTTGATATCTAAGGAAACATTTTGTAGCTGCTGCAAGGAGGTATTCAAGTCCTCCCATCACGTGTCAATCACAGTCGAGGGAATTTGAACATTCCTAGACCACTGCTCGGTGATGATTGACACGTGCTCCTGCGTAACTGCGCTCTCTACTACTCTTTGCAAAATGATAATATAAACAAAATCCAATTTAGTTCTCACCTCAGCGAATCCTTCATGTGTTGATTACTTCATTTCCTTTGCGATGACATCATTCGCATCATTGACATCCTTGACAAGTTGGTGTAGTTGTGCTTCCATTGCTGAAATGATCATTAGAGGAAATTTGGAGTCTAAAATGGGCCTTATAAGAAAATGCGCCAACAATAGATTTTGTGAGTTAGAATTCAAAAACCAATAGAATTTCAATAAAATGAGTCAACCATAATGGTTGAATTGACATATTTGTGATAAAAGAAAACTACTTTTTTTGTTCATATTTTCGACATATCTCCGTGTGTTTTTACTCAAATTTCAAGCAGGAGAACTCGTTGGATGAATAATTTAATTATGCATCCAATGAGTACCCACACTGCATACTTTTGATGGACCCTTCTACCCCAAAAACAAGAAATACTTGAAAAAACGTGATGATGACATCATCATCATGTTTTTTCAGGTATTTCTTGTTTTTTGGGTAGCAAGGTCTGTCAAAAGTATGTAGTGTGGGTACTCGTTGGATGCGGAATCAAATTCCGCATCCAACAAGCTCTTTCACTTAAAATTTGAGTAAAAACACAGGGAGATATGTCAAAAATACGAACACAAAAAGTAGTTTTTTTCATTCTTCCTCCAAAATTAATAACTATTGTTTTATTATTTTAACTATTATTTTATTATTTTCCTTAGGAGGCCCAATTTAGTCCTCAAATTTCCTCTAATGGTTGTTCTTTGTAGCTTGATCCATGCGCTTCTTTGCTCTGATTTCCTGGAGTATGCACTACATTTATGGGTCAGTATGTGTCTTTGTTGATGAGTCATCATCCGATTGGTGGTCATCTTTGCACACGATATCCTTAGGTGTATCCACTAGTTTGTTTATTGAAACTTTTGCTATACTAATCAGTTCTTGCCACTCCGGGAGGCCAACAATTAATCTATGCCTCCAACCCATATCAGACACCTTGTACCTCATTAGTACCCATTTCTTGGCGGGGTCTCACCACGCATGAATGTAAACAGTGTGGGGTCCAATTTCAAAATGTGCAATCCTTCGATACTTTGCCACGGATTCTTCTGTCAGTTGTGGAACTTTTACCACTGCCGTGTGCAACACTTCCCAGTAGATCCAAAATTGGATCGAGCAATCTACCATTTTCTATGTTTCCTTAAACCACCATATATTCTGACATTAGAGGAATTTTGAGGTCTAAAATGGGCCTCCTAAAGAAAATAATAAAATAATAGTAAAAATAATAAAATAATAGTTAAAATAATAAAATAATATTTATTAATTTTGGAGGAAAAAAGAAAAAAACTACTTTTTGTGTTTGTATTTTTTACATATCTCCCTATGTTTTTACTCAAATTTCAATCGGGATAACTCATTGGATGCAAAATTTGATTCCGCATCCAACGAGTATCCACAATGCATACTTTTGACAGACCCCACTACCCCAAAAACAAGAAATACCTGAAAAAACGTGATGATGACATCATCATCATGTTTTTTCAGGTATTTATTGTTTTTGGGGTAGAGGGATCTATCAAAATTATGTAATGTGGGTACTCGTTGGATGCGGAATCAAATTCCACATCCAATGAGCTCTCCTGATCAAAATTTGAGTAAAAACACATGGAGATATGTCGAAAATACGAACAAAAAAATAGTTTTTTTTATGACAAATATGTCAATTCAACCTAGTATGGTTGACTCATTTTATTGGAATTCTATTGGTTCTTGAATTACAACTCTCAGGGAATTATTGTTGGCATGTTTTCTTATAAGGCCCATTTTAGACCCCAAATTTCCTCTAATGTATCTGGCACCCTTGCACTATAATGCCCCATATTTATTGCACATATTTATCAGTTAGACACACTCCACTTATTTTGCTTGTTTTCTTTTGGACTTATCTCGACTGAGTGAACTATATTTACGACATGATAGACCAAAATTGTGATGTGACTATGTTTATTATGACACTATAATCATAAGGTTACTATGTTTATGATGTTATCATGTTCATGCGGTTATGATGTATTGATTATCATGGGATTATTCTATTTTACAATGATAATATATTTTGAAATGTTTTCATTTGTCAAATGTGAATTATATGATGTGATACGTGGATACCATGTTACAATGTCAACAATTGAATTATTATATGTCGTGTGTACCTATGATGAATTAAATTATTAAATGAAATAATTATGAGGATGATGATGTGATCAGTTGATTATCAAGTGAAGTTACTTGTTACACATATGTATTTGTGAAGTACTAACCCATAGGACATTGGCGTTACGTGATAATTGAATACTTGATATGCTATATGGAATAGTGACCTGCTATGCAGTAAACCTTAGTGGCAAAAAAATGATGATACAATGACACAATCCCATAATCCTCATAGCAACAAAGTATGGTTTTTATAAGGTATAGACCCAGGATGTTGAGAGGGATGGATGTATTTCCCACCCTATGTCACTATGATACTAGAGGTCATGGCAGGGCAGTGCTGAGACACGCTCCCCAAGTTGTTATGATGATGACGGTCGGATTCCTGCTGAGAGAGGCTAGGTTCACTAAGTTAGCTGACGCTACCTCTCTCAGGTTCTATGTGGTCAGACCAGTATAGCTGGAATCCACTTTGTACTAGCAGAGGAAGGATAGGGAGGATGTGGAAGTAGGTTAGGATGGGAGGATATGTTAGTTTGTATTGTGAGCATGGGCATTCCTTGATACTGAATTAATGGTAGTAGGTACCCATCTTGTTTGACTGATTAATTTAATAAGTACACAAAGATAAGACATGGAACTGTAAATGGTAGAACTATTAAATAATTGAGAATGTTAAAGAAAGTACCTTATATATGTATACTTGTTCTGCTTGCGTAAAGGATTATTAATGTTAGTTAGCAGTTATCCATATGGAACTTGATGTATGTTATAGTAGATGTTTGACATGTGCATGTACTGGCCATGCATGCACACCTTGCACATGCACGCTAGTATCGATATGAAAATACTCAACATGTTGAATAATCGGATAAGTTGTAGTAGGTAAATAGGTTAATTATGCGTTAATTAAATTCAAACAATGATTGTTAAGTTACTGGATATGTGTAAAACAAGTCAATTAAGCTATGAATTAATTATATGTAAACATTGTGGTAAGCAATTAAGATAAGTGTTGTTGTTGATAAGCATTACCTTGGAAAATGGTACTATTTAATTGTTAATCTTGATTAATTAAACCATTAAACATACTTTGTTTATCAATAAAAATGTATTATATTAGTATTAGGATACTTAGCAATTAAACAAATGAATGTTGATATTATTATTTACCGCCAAATAATATTATTGTTAATTATGACAATAAAATAGTAATATAATTATTATTATGTTAATTATTAAACTAGAAACTACTATTAATAATCTGTCCATTAAACAATCTTGAGTGAAACTCCTAAATTTCTCCATGACTAAGTTAAAAACTATAAAGGCGATTCATCATGGGGTATTATTAATTTATCAACAATTATTATTAAGTTATTAAAAAGGTATTATTAATTTACTAAGATAGAGTCATTGAAATATGTATATATTAATTAAGTGTTTCCATGTCAGACAAATGATCTCAAGTAAATAGTAATGATGTTGATCCAAAATGGTGGTTGGATTAAATTATAAAATTGATTTACATAAAGCTACCATATTTTATTCCTAGACTATTTAAACCTTAAATGCAAATCATAATATCATTTATCGAATCTCGGTTGAATGATTAATGGATACGTAATAAACCTCATCATCATTGAGTTGATATTTATATTTTATCATAAAAATATTAAAGAAGAAGTGGTGATAATTTATAGTGTTTAACTTGTCTTGTAATTGAATATAATAATCCATTATTATCTTGCAGTAAAATAACCAAAAGAAAGTGGGCAATTAATCATTTGACTTTGCGAGATGATGGGGAATCCTAGAATTAATGTACCATTATTTTACCCTTGGTTAGTGTGATCATATTAATAGTTCAGAATCCCAAGAGGGAGGGCTAAGGAGGTGGAGTCAGATGGAAGGCTAATGAAGGTGAAAATTAGTATATAGGGAGGATTTTGCGGGGGTTCTTGGGGGAGAATATGACTTATGATTTTGATGAGAAGGAAGGAAACCGAGGAGGGGGTTAACTTGGGTATTGAGGATATGGAAACTAAAAGCAAGAAGGTAAATCGAACTATGGAAATTGAACTACAGAGAGATCCTAAACTATAGAAAGTTGAGAGATCCTAAACTATAGAAAGCTGCTATTTCAATTAGGAAATCTGTAGATTTCCTAGAGTTAGCACAATGAGTTGGTTGGAACGGTGGTTTATCTATTTTGGTAGCTAAGGTTTTCAAGCAAGGAGCAGCTACATGAGCCAAACAAATCCTACTATAATCTACAATGAAATCTTCAAAAGAAAGAGGTATTCTACTTCAATCAAAACTCTCTAAATTTTAGTAGAGAATAATGCAAAAGAAAAATATCAAGTTCATTTTAGTTTGTTCCTAATGTTGTTATGATGTTGTTATGTGATGTTGTTATGAGAAAGAAATTTCCTGTCAAGTTAAATTATGCAAAGATATTTTGAATTGAAATCAATAAATAAAATAAATTTTGATAAAAATCATGGTAAGCATTAAATAGATTTTATTATTATTATGACAAATTTAATCTTTAGGCGTACATACAAATAGACAACCGACCAGAACTTAAGAGCCCATCTCCAATGGATGGGCACTACATGCACACCTCTACTACTTTGACATCCATCCCTCGATAATACTCTAGTTCCATCCAAGCTACAAGCGCAATCAAAATGAGGAGCCAACTGTATGTAAATGATCTTGCACTCACTTGTGTGGCCTCTACATCCTCCATTAGCTGGTTCATCAGAAAAAGGGACCAATTCATTTGTGTGCCTTGCACATATAACTCAGTACATGTGACCATCGAAGAATTATATTGAATCGGGAAGTTCTTCCTTACTACTTTACTAGACAGTATCCTGGCACCAATACGGACCATGCGATGATTTATGTTATCAATGTGGTAGGATCTCCCATCATTCTCTAGAGCATAAATCTTCTTTCAAGTCATTTCCACCTTTTTGTCATTATGTTTTCCTCAGATATACTGTGAGGGGTCTGGCCTATCTTTTGGTAGCCCAGTTATTGCTGAAATCAATTCCACCGTGACTGCAACCGGCTCATATAGCCATCAATACCCACCATGAAAACATGCCAAAAGTTGTCTCACACATGCATTCACCTCTGTTGGCTGCCCAAAGTGTGGCATATTGATCAACCTAAGTAATCCATCTTTGTCCAGTCCTCTTTCCCAATCCTGCAGAATATGCTCTATTGGTGCTCCTTCTACTGAGACTATTGGAAGATATGGCTCCTTCATGACATCCTCTAATGCAAGAAGGTTGTGGTATTCATACCTCAGTTGCATCAGTGCAGACACAATATTAGAAGTGCATACCATTCCTTGTGGTATCGTCGACATCCTGATATGATATTTATGATTCTTTGTAGGTTTCCTGGCCTGGGCACTGGGATAACTAGGTCGGATGTAGCCACGGATGTCCTTGATAGACACCCCTGATCTAGCATCATAATCCATAACTTTAAATCTTGATGGCCTCATATGTGGTGTACATTCTCCATCTTCCCTTGTGGTCGTTCTATTTTGTCATGTCTGAGATGCTGGAGAGATAGGCTTCTGCTCCTTCCTCTTCATTGACAAGCCAACTTATATACTAGTGAATTCTTCTTCAATTAAAACTGGTCTGAGTGGTGAATCTCACTCACTTAAAATATCAACGGTGTCTAGGTTTCACTGCATACTGTACCAATTCCCCTCTCGACTTACTAAGCTCACACCCTTTCCAGACTAAGCAACTTCCTTAGTCTTCTTAGCTTTTCTCAACAACTCTCTTAACAACTCAGTAACTCTACAACTCAATGTAATTCAACTCTACAAAATGGTTTCTTCTGACTATAGCAAGCTTCCTCTTATAGTGTCAAATTGACTCATAATTCATTATTATGACATCAGTTCGACCATTATGACTAAATCATTCGTTAACTACCTGGATCTATTGCTAATTCTTCCAACCCAACAGTTGGATCTTCCATCATTACACATCACTTCTATAAGCGCTTCCATTTAACTACTTTAACTTTTTTCCTTTGTGACTGATGTGACTTCGGCTCTTAGCCCTATGGGTATCACAACATGACCTCCTAACTATGCTACTAACTCCAATCCTTGTGCAACCACCTATTCTTGGTGCGCCTTTCATTCATCCATCATCCTATCTAATTTTTTTTTTGCACAGTGCCTCAAGTATCATGCAGTTTTGAGCCCGTCCTATAGGGCTTCAACCTACTACCATTCACTAGATTTGGTAGTGTCGTACCATCTGGCTGCTGCAGCTAAACTGTGCGTCCCGAGGTAATGGAATTAACAAGATATGGACCTACCAATTCATCTGTAACTTAGTTGGATGCTTCATGAAATTACTGTCATACAGCAGTACCAAATCTCCTTGCTGAAACTATTTTTTCTTTATATGGCAAACATACCAAGCCTTCTGTCAATCCTTCTCAATGCACTGATGGAAGCATTCTACAAAGTGGTCCTCTTCAAGCTGTATCAACTACTTCGCACACTCCTCTAGCACTACTGCATCATCCATTCCCATTGCTACTGCAAGACGCTGACTGGGAACAATGTACTCCATAGGCATGACTGCCTCTTTCCCATATACCAATTTGAATGGTGTCTTCCCCATCAATCTCTTGCAAGTGGTGCAATATGCCCACAATACTACGGGATGTTAGATTTTATCATTTAAGATAGAATTATGTTAGGATCTTTAACTAAGAGAATAACGAGTACATCAATCAAACACAAGAGACAACGAACACAATGTTTTTCCTCAAGGAAACCATAATTAGCACCAAAAGTAAAACTCCAAAACAATAAGATGATCTCTTGACAGCAGTATCCTCTTTCTTCCTAGCCCCGGTGTATTCTTCTTCCTCAGCTATGTGCTACAATTGAGTGTGTGTGAGTGTGTACTAAATAGAGAGGCTAGCTCTCTAATTATACTAATTCCTAACATGACTAAACCCTACTAGGGCCAACTTCTCTAGGAGAGTCTAATAACCATAGTGCCCCAAAACTACGGGGACTTTAACCCTTAATCAATAGGAGGGTTACTCACAATAGCTTGACATGACTTGTTTACATTATACAACCTCCCAATAGGAACATCGAGGCATGACATGACTCAAGTACATTACAAATACATCCCAGAATAAACATCGGGTTACAATACATAAGAAATACAAGTGAATACATTCCGAAGTTACATATACATCAACATGGGAATCTTCAAGTCCCATTCATCATGGTTAGCAATGCCTACCTTGGTAAATGCATTCTCTAGGATCTTGTTGAAAGCTTCTACTATCCCATGCTCCTATGGATGATATGGGGTACTTTTGCTATGTTGTATTTACAACTCCTTTGTTAGTGCACTTATTGTGTGGTTGATGAAGTGCTACACTGGTCACTTATCAGTATCCTTGGACATCCAAACCATGTCACAATATTGTCAAATAGGAATCTTGTTGTTGTCGCAGCAATGAAATCCACAACTGGTGTGGCCTCTACCCACCTCATCAAATAGTTTGTCGTTGTGATTTAGTATTGCGCACCAGTTCTCTTCCCAGGTGGGTTGATTGGACTCACAAAATCCATAGCCCATTTATCAAAAGGCTGCAAAGTTACTTGTGGTACCATCAACATCTCATCTCGCCATGATGGTTGTCTAGTGTGTTGATAGACATCACAAGTCCTTGAATAATTGGTCACATCATTGTGCAAAGTGTGCCACCAGAACCCTGCATGAAGCACCTTCCTTGCAGTAGTACAACCTCCGTAGTGTCCCCCGATGATCCCTGAATGTGCTTCTGCCAAGATCTGTCATTGCTCATGTGGTTGGACATAGCACCGCAAAATCTCATCTAGTCCAACTTTGTATAACTTCCCAGCAATCAACTAGAAATTCAAAGCCTTGACTACCAACTGCTTCTTCTGTCTTGTTGAGAAATCTTTTGGCACGAATCCCATCACTAAAAACTGGATTATTTCGTTGTAATGATTATCTTCTATGTCGACTCTAAATAACTACACATCGAGAAATCCTTCTTCAATATTGGTGGGTTCCTTACCCATCTCAATTCAAGATAAATGATCGAGGCCAACATTCAAGTGACCCAGCTTCAAAATTATCTCAAAATAAAATTCCTAGAAAAGAAGTAGCCAGCGGCAGATGCCCCCCCCCCCCCCCCCCCCTCCAACATAGGCTTATTGACTAGGTACTTCAAAGAAGAATGGTTTGTAAACATCTTGAAATGACCACCTAGGAGGTAATGCCTAAATTTCTGTAGCACATATACCATTGCCAGACCTTCTCTCTCTATGGTTGTATAGTTTTTTCTCTTCAAAATATAGCTTCCGACTAGCGAAAGTGATCAAGTGATCAAGTTCTCCTTCTCCTGGTTGCACGAGTGCCATTGCTAGCGCAACAAATGATGCATCCACATGGACATGGAACTCCTTGTTCTAGTCTGGGAACACAAGTATTGGTGCCAAGTCCATATTAGTATTCAGTGTGTCGAATATTCCTTTACACTCTTGACTCCAAAACAACGCGACATCTTTCTTTAATAATTTCTCCATGGGGGCAGTAATCACAACATAACCTTTGATGAATTTGCGATAATATCTAGTGTGCCCCAGTGTCTCCCTAATAATTTTCACATTCATATGTGGTGGAAAGCTCAAAATGAGTGCTATCTTCATAGGGTCAACTAACAATCCTTGCTTGCAAACAATGTGTCCCAAAAACATCCCAAAAGGTGCACAAAAGATACATTTTTTATAGTTCAGTGCAATTTGATGCTGTCGACATCTTTCCAACATTAGTCGTAGGTTTTCCAAGTGGTCCCTAATTAGACCATACACTGTCCAATCATCCATATAAACTTGAAGAAATTTTTTATTAAAATCTTTAAATGCAGAGACAACAACTCGAGAAAATATCGCAGGTGCATTATTCAACCCAAAAGGCATCAATGTGTACTGGAAGCAAGCCGATTCCATAAAAAATGTCATTTTATGTCGATCTTATTTTGTGATTCTTATCTGGTCATAAGTAGAAAATCCATCTGTAAAATAATACATCTCCTGACTTCCTACTCCTTCTAGCACTTCATCTATGAATGGTGTCAAAAATGGATCATGTATAAAGGCATCATTCAATTTTCTCATATCGATACAGATCTAAACTTCATCTATTTTGTTTTCTTGGACCACCATCAGACTAGTCCATTCTGATTCTTCAATTGGCTTAATTATTCCAGCATCCAAAATCCTATCCATCTCAGTTTTAAACATTTCCTTGTATCACGAATTCAAGCGATACAACCTCTGTCTTACTGTTTTCGCATATGGATTTAACAGAATCTTCATCTCCCCTAAATCACCCAGTATTCCCTTCATTTCCGAGAACTTCACTGAAAACATATCTTGAAATTCATGCAAGATATCCATGATCTTCACCATGGTCTCTTCATCCTAGTAGTTCCCAACACTTGTAAATTTTTGGTTCTCCTTTGTCCCAATGTTGACTTTTTTAATCTTCAATGGCTGATTCATGGGGTCAGTTGGTATATCTAGTGCTGTGACATTGCTACTCCCTTCTATTTCTGGAATATTGATATTTTGCAACTCATCATTGTCCTTAGGTCCACCATGTTAGCACTCAAAATGTACCCAGGTTGTAAAAGGTAAACTCCAAGCTAACAGCAAAATGACTTTGGAAAGAAACTGGTATTTTCTTCCAGAGAGGGATCTCTCAATAAAGATTTAACAGGACCTGATATAAAATAACATTTAAATATTTGTATGTATGGCTGAAACAATCACATAACCATTGGGCATGGATTCATATACAATATAAAGGTATCACAAAGACATCTACACAAGATTAATCAAAGGCAAGATAATCACATCATCACAGTCATTCAAATTAATCCAAGTGAAACAGAAAAGATGAGGAAACAGCCCATTAATACAGAGCATCAACAAGGATGAATTCTATATCAACTTTAGTAGAAAATGTATAAAATATATGAAATTATGACTAGAGCATAAACATATGAATTCCAATCATCCAACGCTGTATTTCAGATACAAGGAAGAAACAAAATGAAGTGTTACACTAGGAAAATACGATTACACAAAGAAAGAAGCACAGACTGTAATATCAATGACACATGAATCTATGGAAAAACTCATGCATTTGCTTTGTTATTCAAAAATAGATATGTTCTCCAAAATTATTCCACAACACGATGGGTTCCAACCCCCATCACTTGAAAAAGATGCAAATATATACATAAAATAATAGGTCTTCCAAGAAGATCAATAACTGAATGATCGGCTTAATTTAGAGTTTTGTAACTGAATCCTTAACTTCTAGGAATAAATTACAACTCCAATCCTAACAGATCATAAAGTAAAAATCATCTTGATGATAGGTCCTCGCCCAGTCAGCTCCATGTCTTCGCTCAGTCAGCTCCTTGGTGTATGCCGCTTGTCTCTAGGAATGAAGAATGTACTTCATCTTTCCAAACCGCTCCATGGCTTTCCATTGTTCTGTGCTTGGGGTGTCACACTCCATCATTTCCCGAATTGATACTTCGAGCTCCATGTAGGCTTCGTATGATACCTTGGGAAACCCCTTTCTGACAAGCAGGAATTTTTGGAAAATATGGAAATCCTCTGTTAACATATCTACAATAGTTTTCCCTGTTAAGATTTTCTCCAAATCATTAAATTTGAAGTGGCCCATGCGGCTCTGAACAAGCAAGTGATGATATTCTTCCTGTGAGAACATCCATCCTTCCTCATCCCAGAATGAAGGCAATCCATCCTCGAACAGCTCCTTAAAATTCTGTTCGAAATTATTAACCTGCAAAAGCAATTCTTCTGACCTGTCTCGGACCGTTTTCATTAAGTGATGCTTGTGAATGAACCTCTTTTCCCACAGCACTATTGATATTCTGTCTTTTATCCCCATATTGTGCAATTTCTAATAGGTCAGTGAATTTAGAAAATTCAGTGTGTTCTGGGCTGTAACAAGAGGTCTTTTTTAGATATGTTCATTTACCAGCTTTAATCTCTGGTGGGCCAAATTTATCAGTATATTCAGATCATCAATAAAATTTAGATAGTGCCAGAATTTAGTAATCTCTACAGACAAGGTATCCCAAATGATATGTTTTCCCCCCTAGAGAGGGCCTTTCCCGATGTTTTTCTCCTTTATCTCATTGAGTTTTTTCTGCAACTGTTTTTTGTCCTGCAGTATTTGTTTTTTACTTTCATTTACTTTGGCCAATTCACATTTTATCTTTTCATTCTCTGCCTTCAATTATTTAATTGCCTCATATTTTAAGCTTACTTGGGACATAGGCACCAATAAATCATCTGCAGAGAAATCATCCAATGGCTTTTCGATATTCACAATGGAAAAATCTTCACCGGTGGGGGTCTGACTCATTAACTCCTCCATAATTTCCTTCTCATCATTTTGATCCTTTTTCATTAAGGAAATTTGAGACAACAGTTCACTTCGTTTAGCCTCCCACCTGTCTTTCTCTTCCTGTAGCTCCCCAGCTCTTCCTTTGTACTCCATCATCTCTTGATGGACCTTATCTTTCTCTTCTTGGAGAGCCAATAACTCATAGGACTGAACATGTTCAGCACCTGGGATCTTCAGCTTTTTCTTTAGGACCTGGAGTGCATTGTCTTTTTCTTCTAGCATCCTCTTGACTGCCTGGGTGCTATCTAAACTAACAATGTATGTTTGGAACTTCCTAATCTGAATGACATTTTCTTTATTTTCAACCCTTTCATGCTTCAATTGAATTTCCAATTTGTCTATCAAAACTTGCAACTTATTAATCCTTACCATAGCTTGTAATAAGTCTAAGTAAATGATATTACTAGTTTGTTTGTGAAGTTGTATCTTATCCGGAGTACTGATTTTGTCCAGCCGGATCTCCATTTCAGACGTCTTCTTGTCGTTTACCATAGCCATAGTAAATGTATTTCTCTCAGCATCTCTGGCAGAAACTAGAGAGGTTTTTGAACTATACAAACTTCTCACCCGCGGGAGCAAATTTCTTGTCTACTCCAGAGACTGTTTTCTCTTCTCCATATAGCTGGCGTTGAGTTCTTCCTTTGACTTAAATAATGGGCTTGATTCTGAACCGTCTATACCACCCTCCACATTTTTAAAGGAGAATTGATTTACTTGCACAGCTTTCATCGGAATTAGGGCAACCTTTTTGAAACCATCAGAAATTTCATCATTTACAATTTCACCACCTTCAAGCAGCTTTGCTTTTTTGTGGAATCCATCTTCGTCCAATTCCATATTCTCAATCTCAGAGAGACTTCTCTTAATTACAATGTTAGTATTTTCTGATACTGTAATGGGTGCAGTATGTGGATCTTCCTTGAGCTGTAACAGATTGGCTATTTCAGCCAGATTTTCAACAGACTGGTGCTCAAATGGCTTATTCTTGTTGGCTTGTTTCCTTAGGGATATAACATGATATGGATCATAATTCACTTTTGATTCCTTTTGGAAATCCATATTCTCCAGCAATTTCTCTATGAATACTAAGGCGCCTTTACTTTAAAAAATGAAAGAGCTGACTTTAAGTGGAAATTTAATGTTTGAAGACTTTTTGAAAGCCCCAAAATGCTCTTCTTCAGACAGCAACCTCTGCCTCATAAATTCAAGTGCAAAAATCCTCAGGGTTAAAAAGGCAGGTAACCTGTAAGGCTGATCGGTAAACCCATATATCCTTAACACAGTGTAGTCCTTGTACAGAAACTAGTCTCCAACCCGATCTTCGGGTGAAGACTGCATTAAACATTTCATCTCATCCAGAACATGGGGAAAATCCTCATCAAACAACATTTTGTACATTTCCAACATGATCAAATTAGCAAATTCGAACATGTTGATTTGCTTGGGAAAATTAGAAGAGCATAAGAATACTTAAAAATTTCAACTCAGTGACATTGGAGCATAACAGAATGTTGAGCAAGTAGGTCTGAAACCTAAAGAACCGAACTTTTGGAAACTCAGTTAACTGAAGATGGATTGCTTCAGTGAGATACTCATCAAAATTAAACACAGGAATTGACTGGGATTCAGGGCTTAAGGAACTTATTCTTAATAAAAACCAAGGATGACATCGCCTACACGACAATCATCAACCAAACCCAATACTTGACAAAACAGAGATACCACCAATTGGACTTCATTTTTAAAAATGTGCACAGGGTAGGGTAGGAAAAAACCATCAAGGGATTGACCTTCTTTTAGAATACTAGACAGGAAATGACAGCGATTCTCAGTTTCACAATTCTTGTAAAATTCAGCAAGGACTGACTCATGATTAACAGGGTAATTTTCGGGCAAACTAATATTTTCTCTGATGACTGTGGCATCAATTTTACAAAGTATTCTGGATGCGGACCGACTCACAATAATTCTCTAGGAGGGAGAGTAGTTTACAGCACACCACTTTGCAAATTCTGAGAAATGGAGGGTTTTCTCGAGAGCGAAGTAATACAAGAAAGATTTACAGACATTTAATACATCACTCCCCTATGAGTTATAATACCACAATTTCTCCTTAATAACAGACACGCTCCCTATGGATAGAAAGGGGTCGCACATGCTCCTATCTCTGTCCACTAAAAACTCTTCCCTGTCATCTACAACCTGACCAGACACTTGAATTTCTTTCCCCTGGTCCATTACTTAATTTTAAAATGGTAGTTCGGACGGGGGAATGATAGGGTTTAAGCCTTACCTAATTGACTGTAGAGGCGCGTGCTTGAAGCGTGTCCGAAACTGACAAATGGAAGCTGACGAATCAGCTAGTCCTTTTCACCCTTCCTGAGTGTATAAAATAACCACGAGAGAAGTCAACCTTGCTTTTATAGGACCCACTCCGAAATATGCTTCGAGCGGTTTTCCATAACCACTTTCGTCTTCGGAGTCTATCACGTTTAGCCACGTGGACCGATGGTTTATATTCCGTGACCACCATCTATTTCTATCTATCGCGCACTTCCATTCTCTGGATTCATTCAAGACCATTGATCTGTTTCCTCTTTAATTTACAACCCTTGGATCACGTGCCACGTACCTCATTCCGCTGGGTGTCTTGGTAGTAAACAACGTGCAAGTCTCCACCCCGGAGTCATCCCCAGCCGTCGATGAAATCGACCTTATCTCTCCATCATTAGATCTAGAAGCGAATACTCGATTCCGCTGAGCTTCCCGCTATTAACCTTCGCGCAACTTGATGCTCCGGAATTGACCACGGCCGTCAATGTGATTGACCCTTATTTGTCAGCCGTCATATTGGGTGACACCTACCAAATTCCACTGGGCTCCATTATTTTAACCATCACGCAAGTTTATGTTCTGGAATCGTCCACCGTCGTCGATCCACTTTTCCTTTAATCCTCAACCGTCAGATCAATCACCACATAACTAATTCCGTCGAAGCTCCATCGTTTAACAAGCGTACAAGTTTGCGAAGTGGATTTAATATAGACCATCGATCCCATCTGGATAGATCAATGATCGTTGATCTATTCATCACATTAAACATCGCTTACACTTATCTTCCTCGTGTCTTTGAGAGTGCGAAGATAATCAGGGCCCTTGATTTTTATCCTTTTGACTTCGCACCATCAGATTTTTTATAATGTGAATGTTTTTTGCATATCATCATGCCCTTACAATATATATTTTAACCAAGGTTTGATAGGCCACTTATTATTTCTCCTTCGTCATGGTTTTTCATCCTCCTGCTAAATAATGGTGTTAACAGCTAGCTCCATCTGGGGATGATATCCTCCTTGCGAGGTATCAAAGAACTCGTAGACCAGGTGCCTATTTTATTTTATTTTATTTTGCACAATAACCCCCAAAAACTCATCTTTTGTTTTTGTAACTATATCATTTTTATATATTTTTAGAAAAGGAATGGTATGCCTCCTAAATCTTGGGGCTTTCACTGCAAGCTTCAAATACACTCGGCTTACCATTCATATTGACTTGTAAAGAAAAATAAATATATACAGTCTATGATACAAATTTTACCTTCCTTCTCAGGATAGGTAATGCTTCAGATATCGTCCATTTACAGGGTTTCTCTCCAGAAGAACCCCATTTGTATATTCCAGCAAAAATGCATTTTTCCCTCTGTATCCAGCAACAACATAAGGTCCTACCCACATAGGATCAAATTTTCCATGTTTGTCTTCATTAGGAGCATCCCACTTTAAAACCAGGTCCCCAATTTGAAATTGCTCTTCTTTGACTCTTCTGTCAAAAGTATTTTTCATTTTCTCCTGATGTCACTGCACTTTCTCATAAGCCTTGTTTCTTCGTTCCTCTAATTCGATAATCTGATTTATCCTTCGTTGTATGTGATTTGGTTCTTCTTGCTGATCTTGGAAATATCTCATGACTGGTACCCCTAGTGATGCTGGAAAAACCACTTCAGCCCCATACACCATTTGGAAAGGAGACATTCCAATCGCCCTTTTAGTAACAATTATGTCAGCCCATAGAGCATATTTTAGTTTGGTGTGCCAGGACCTCTTATTATCCTCCAACAGCTTCTTAATGATCCTTACCAGGATTTTATTTGAAGATTCAGCTAACCCATTTCCTTGAGGATAATAGGTCATTGAATGATTGAGACTTATGTGATACTTATGACAAAAATTTATCATTTTCCTAGATTTGAAAGCAGCTGCATTATCTGTCACTATCCTTTTTGGGCACTTGAATTGAGCCAAGATGTTGTCTTCAAGAAACTCCATGATTACATTTTCAGTGGCTCTCCTGGTAGGAATTGCTTCTATCCATTTAGTAAAATAGTCTGTAGCCGTCAAAATCCACTTGTGCTGACCTGATGAATTGGGATTTATTTCACCAATAAAATCCAATCCCCACTGCTGGAATGGAGCTTCAACTATGATTGGATTCAAAGGGAGAGGTAATACCTTTCTCTTACCGTAAAAAATTTGGCATTGATGACATTTACTAATTTATTTATAGACATTTGAAAATAGTGTAGGCCAATAATAACCTGCTCTTAGGATTTTTTTCGCAGTCACCTTCCAAGAATGATGCCCTCCACAATCTCCCTGATGAAATTCTTTAGTAATTTGCTGAGCTTCATCCTCCAAAAGACAATTCAGCAACAATCCTCCAGGATCTTTCCAATAGAGATATTTATTTATGATACAAAATTTAGCAGATTTTAGCTTTACAGCTCTCGCTCTTGATTTACTTAATCCCTCTGGTGCTTGCAAATTTCAGAGGACATATACAATATCAGAATACCATGGAGATGCCACAAAATCAACCATTACTTCTATCTCTGTATCCAACTGATTAGACTGGTGAGACAAAAAATTGATTTGCAAAGATTCACAATTTGAATTTGTCATCATTTTTTCCAAACCTTGTCCTTTAACTAGCTTCGTGGGTTTTATTTCTATGTCATACTCAAGTAATGTAGCAATCCATCTTGCCCTCCTGCCTTCTGGATCTGGTTGCGTCAAAATTGCTTTTACTGCAGCAGTTGGAACATGCGCAATTATATGTGAATGTAAAACATATATCCTAAAATATTTTAATGCTTTAACTAAAGCATATTCCTGCTTTTCCATGATGTCATATTTCAACTCTCCATCCCGTAGCATTTTACTGAAAAAAGCTATGGGTTGTTCCAGATTTTCATCATTTTTCTGCAATAGTACTGCTGCTATGGTATGTTCCGAGGCATATGAGAATACTGAAAAAGTCTTTGGTAAAGTCTGGACTTGCCAACACATGAGCCCCCGAAATTACTTTATTTATTTCCCAAAAAGATTCCCTAGCTTCCGTATTCCACTTTATTTCATGACCCTTTTTTAACATATTTGTAATATTCTTCAGAATCTCAGCAAAGCTAGGTACAAACCTTCTCAAGAAATTTACCTGTCCCAGGAATGATTGTATCTCCTTTTTGCTTCTAGGCTCTCCAACCTTTAGAATCGCACTTACCCATTCAGGATCAATCTTGATGCCGTCTTTAGAAATTATATGCCCTGGGAGTTTTCCTTCTTCTAATGCAAAATTAGATTACTTCGGATTCAAAGATATACCATATTTTCTACACTTCATGAAAACCTTCTCCAGATGATGCAGATGTTCTCTGTCAGACTTTGAATAGACTATGATATCATCCATATAAATTACCACAGAAATCCCAATTTATCCTGCAAAGGCAATGTCCATAGCTCTCTGGAAAGTAGCTTCTGCATTCATCAGGCCGAAAGGAATTTTTGCATACATGAAAGTGCCCCAAGGTGTGGTGAAGGAAGTCTTCTGTTGGTCCTCAGGTAAAACCTTGATTTGATTATAACCAGAGAAACCATCCAACATTGAAATTCTCTCAGCTCCTACCACCTGCTGTAGTATATGATCCATTTTTGGTAAAGGATAATTATCTTTCATAGAGACCTTATTCAAATTGCGGAAGTCTATACACAGTCTTATCTCTCCATTCTTCTTTCTGACAGGTACCAGGTTTGCAACCCATCTAGAAAACATGAGTGTGACAATGATCTTAGCATCAAACAACTTCTTTATTTCCTTCTCAATGACTGGGAGCAATTTAGGGTTTATCCTCCTTAGTTTCTGTTTGAAAGGTTTTTCCCCAGGCTTTATAGGAATAGTGTGCTATATGATAGATGTATCATATTCTTTAAGGTCTTCATAACACCAAGCAAACACATCTGTATACTTCTTCATTAGCTTCACATACTCTTCTTTCTCCCTTTCGGGCAGTTACTTGGACAATTTTATGAATTTAGGATTTTCTTCAGTACCAATATTCTTATCCTCTACAGCATCTCCAACAGGTTTTACTTTGGGATTCTTGGCAACGTCATTTTGATCAAAAATATTTTCTAAAGGGATTAGGCCTCTTGGTATGAAATTATTTTTCAGCTGGATAATATCCTTACCTCCCAGGGTTTTCCTTAGCTTTTTACCATCTTCTTCTTCTATCTCATTTTCTTCATCATCCTCAAGGGTTTCATCATTATCATTTTCAGTGTCAAAATGAGTATTCACGAATTCCCCTGATAATTCTAAAAATCTTCTGATCTGCATGTCATCTTCAAACACCTACCAATATTTATAATTATCAGGAACAGATGGTCTATTCACCATTTCGATCTGGTATTCCTTCTGACCAGCCATACGAGTATCAAATTTTCCAGCAGCCACAGCCAAAGAATTAGCTACCAAATTGTCAAGTCTGGGAACTACCTGGACTGTATGCTCTGTAAAAAAGTTTCCCAACATATCCCATACTTCATTTCTGTAAGCCCTCATACGTGGATGCCTGGTTTGATAGCTATCATTTACCTGATTTATTACCAATTCTGAATCTACTAAGACCCTTATTTTTTGAGCTCCCAAGTCCTTCAACGCATGCAATCCAAGTAACAAAGCTTCGTATTCAGCCACATTATTTGTACATTCAAACATAAACTTATATGACAAAGCTTTGAAATCATGAATAGGAGAAATCATGTACACACCAGCTCCAGCACTAGTTTTTACAACAGATCCATCAAAATACATAATCCATTGCCCTTCTCTCTTTTGCTTTGCTTCCAAAGCATCTTGCTCTGTCCTTTCCTTTCCTTTGTTCTCCTCAGACTTCTTCTGCAAAGCCTCTTCTATATCATGTGGAACAACATCATTAAAGAAAATGGAAGACCCCAAATCAGTATCAACAGCATAAATATGATGAACTTCAGGTTTGCCCGAACCGCTTACTACATATGGAGTTCTCTTCTCACTATATAATATTTTGTTCCCGTCTCGAACAGGAATCATGGCATACAACATATCCATCTGCAAACTTCCTTTCAATTTGGAAGTCCAGGATCTTGACAACAGGACCCCGAACTTTGGTGGGATATCTGCTACCACCACATCCATAACTATAGTTTTAGAAGGCAATTTGTTTAGGGTTACCACCATGTCTTTAATTAACCCAAGGAATTTTACTCTTTTAGAATCAAAGGAATACAAATCTTTATAAGGTCTTGTTACCTCTAATCCCAAACTTTCCACCACCCCTTTGGGCATTAGATTGTGTGATGCCCCAGAATCCAACATATCATTATGGACCACTTTGTCATGCACATTCAGGCTTAAATAGAAAGGAGGAACCTCTTCACCTTCCATATTTTCAACTTTTGGTCCAAATGAAATAGCTGGACTGTCATCATTCAGTTCCAAAATGTCAGACTGCCATTCGCCTTGATTCCTGACCATTTTCATGATGGTATCCCTGTATTCAGTGTTTCTCAACAATTCATTGAACGGAACGGAGATTTTTAGCTTTGAAAGCTCATTCTGTAAATTAAAACTAGCACCAATCTTTTCCACGTCAACCGGAGTCGCCTTCTTTATTATTTTATCCCTTTGTACATCATTTTCAACTTCTTTGTTTACAAAAGGCTCTTTTTGTGGTGCTTTTCCTTTTTCTACATTCAAAGAACTAGAGGAAAGCTGATTTGGATTTTCCTTCCCTTTATTTATGAGGACATCCCTGTTCCTCAATCTGATTTTCCTCTGCACATCATCCATAGCATGTAAATATCCTCTTTGATACAGCTCGTTCTCCTTTTCAATTTCTTCATTTCCACCCTCTTGTTCAAACAAGTTATGTTCCTCTTCAGTAAGATATATCTCTGTATCCTGCTCTCCAAACAAGTGAATCTCATTTTCAGGGGGATCTTCTTCATCAGCAACATAATTTTCAGGTAAAGGGGGACAAATGGGCTGTTCTTCTTGGTTCCTTGGATTTCTCTGGTCTCTCTATCTATTTTGAGGGGGAACAGGGGGATTTGGTATTCTGAAATTTGGATTCCTAATTTGGGGCTCCCCTTGCTCTCTGTTGAAATGCCTAGTATCCATAGTTAATCTATCCATCAACTTCTCCATGGTTTTCAACATCATTTCGAATTTAGCATCAGCAGAAGAGGATGAAGTAGAAGGAAAATTTTCTTCTTTTCTCCTCCTATCCAAATCCCTATGCTTCATTTTTCCACTCGCCATCATGTTAGCTTCCACTTCTAGGGCATCAGTAAACATGGCAGCAAGAGTTGCTGATTTCCTCTCCCACAATGAGAATGAAAAATCATTATCAAAAGCCCCAGCATAATGTAGTTTGGCAGCTGCAAGAGAAGGTTTTATATCTTCTGGAATAGAGTTGTAATCCCTCATGAATCTACTTGAGAATTCATGAACAGACTCGAAACCCCCTTTTTTAAGACTGTTATACTGAGATAAAAGCTGTAGAGGATTCTGTTTATCATCCCACCTATCCAGGAAAGTAGTTTGGAAAACCTGAAAATTCAGTATGGACCCATTTGGAAAATCTTTGAACCATTTATTTGCCTCTCTTGAAAAACTTTGGGCAAATAACCACATTTTAACATTAGGATAATCAACTTCTTCTAAGTCAATAAAATCCTCAAATTTGGCAACATGTTGTTTTGCAGTTATATCACCCTCTCCATCAAACAAGGAAATTATCTGGGAATAGTTTTGAGGGAGGTCATGTAATACAGCAGGCAAACGCAAGGGAGCAAATCTAGCAGCCATTGGTCTGGGTGGATTCACAGGAAGTGAAGAACTTTGAGTACTTTGAGAGGTAGATGTTTCAACTTTAGTGGTTTGTTGCAAGTCCCTCCAGAGGGAATCTAACAGATAAGACTCTAACCTACGAGGATTAAACTTAGTGTTTTTAAGGTCAGATTTAGATTTAGTCCTCAACAGGTTTTTTGCAGTATCAACTTCCCATTCTGGATTAATATGGGGATCTTGTGATGATGATGGTACGAACAAAGGAAAATATAGCTTTTTTTTTTTCTCTTAAACAACTTTTCTAGATCTTCAAAACTTTTCAAGATTTCGGTATCAGAGTTACCTCGCGTGTGTCTTCTCGAAGCCAGAATGTCTTCTTTAAGTTTTGAAAAACTTCACAATGAAATCGCCAGGGAAAATATACAACCTTCTTTACTTTCCAAAATTCCTGTTTGCCCGCAGAAATATTTCTTCAACTTTGTCATTCTCCTAGGGCAGATATGCTCATTCATGTTCCCGGCAATGGCGCCAGTTTGTTAGCACTCAGAATGTACCCAAGTTGTGAAAGGTAAACTCCAAGGTAACAACAAAACCACTTTAGAAATAAACTGGTATTTTCTTCCAGAGAGGGATCTCTCAATAAAGATTTAACAGGACCAGATATAAAATAACATTTAAAGATTTGTATGTATGGCTGAAACAATCACATAACCATTGGGCATGGAGTCATATACAATATAAAGGTATCACAAAGACATGTACACGAGATTCATCGTAGGCAAGATAATCACATCATCAGAGTCATTCAAATTAATCCAGGTGAAACAGAAAAGATGAGGAAACAACCCATTAATACAGAGCATCAACAATGATGAATTCTATATCAACTTTAGTAGAAAATGTATAAAATATCTGAAATGATGACTAGAGAATAAACATATAAATTCCAATCATCCAACACTGTATTTCAGATACGAAGAAGAAACACAATGAAGTGTTACACTAGGAAAATACGATTACACAAAGAAAGAAGCACAGACTGTAATATCAATGACACAGGAATCTTTGGAAAAACTCATGCATTTACTTTGTTATTCAAAAATAGATATGTTCTCCAAAATTATTCCACGACACGATGGGTTTCAACCCCCATCACATGAAAAAGATGCAAATATATACATAAAATAATAGGTCTTCTAAGAAGATCAATAACTGAATGATCGGCTTAATTTAGAGTTTTGTAACTGAATCCCTAACTTCTAGGAATAAATTACAACTCCAATCCTAATAGATCATAAAGTAAAAATCATCTTGATGATAGGTCCTCGCCCAGTTAGCTCCATGTCTTCACTCAGTCAGCTCCTTGGTGTATGCCGCTTGTCTCTAGGAATGAAGAATGCACTTCGTCTTTCCAAACCGCTCCACGGATTTCCACTGTTCTGTGCTTGGGGTGTCACACTCCATCATTTCCCGAATTGATACTTCGAGCTCCATGTAGGCTTCGTATGATACCTTGGGAAACCCCTTTCTAACAAGCAGGAATTTTTGGAAAATGTGGAAATCCTCTGTTAACATATCTACAATAGTTTTCCCTGTTAAGCTTTTCTCCAAATCGTTAAATTTGGAGTGGTCCATGCGGCTCTGAACAAGCAAGTGATAATAGTCTTCCTGTGAGAACATCCGTCCTTCCTCATCCCAGAATGAAGGCAATCCATCCTCGA
Source organism: Pseudotsuga menziesii (assembly GCA_001517045.1). Lineage (NCBI taxonomy): Eukaryota > Viridiplantae > Streptophyta > Pinopsida > Pinales > Pinaceae > Pseudotsuga > Pseudotsuga menziesii. The sequence goes on along the minus strand of LPNX010336408.1, from coordinate 731,584 downwards.
ACAGCTCCTTAAAATTCTGTTTGAAATTATTAACCTGCAAAAGCAATTCTTCTGACCTGTCTCAAACTGTCTTCATTAAGTGATGCTTGTGAATGAACCTCTTTGCCCACATCACTATTGATATTCTATCTTTTATCCCCATATCGTACAATTTCTGATAGGTCAGTGAATTTAGAAAATTCAGTGTGTTTTGGGTTGTAACAAGAGATCTTTTTTCCATATGTTCATTTACCAGCTTTAATCTCTGGTGGGCCAAATTTATCAGTATATTCAGATCATCAATAAAATTTAGATAGTGCCAGAATTTGGTAATATCTATAGACAAGGTATCCCAAATAATATTTTTTGCCCCCTGGAGAGGGCCTTTCCCAATGTTTTTCTCCTTTAGCTCATTGAGTTTTTTCTGCAACTGATTTCTGTCCTACAGTATTTGTTTTTTACTTTCATTTACTTTGGCCAATTCAGCTTTTATCTTTTCATTCTCTACCTTCAATTCTTTAATTGCCTCATCTTTTAAGCTTACTTGGGACATAGGCACCAATAAATCATCCACAGAGAAATCATCCAATGGCTTTTCGATATTCACAATGGACAAATATTCACCGGTGGGGGTCTGACTGATTAACTCCTCCATAATTTCCTTCTCATCATTTTGATCCTTTTTCATTAAGGAAATTTGAGACAACAGTTCGCTTCGTTCAGCCTCCCACCTGTCTTTCTCTTCCTGTAGCTCCCTAGCTCTTCCTTTGTACTCCATCATCTCTTGATGGACCTTATCTTTCTCTTCTTGGAGAGCCAATAACTCAGAGGACTGAGAATGTTCAGCACCTGGGATCTTCAGCTCTTTCTTTAGGACCTGGAGTGCATTATAATTTTCTTCTAGCATCCTCTTGATTTCCTGGGTGCTATCTGAACTAACAATGTCTATTTGCAACTTCCTAATCTGAATGACATTTGCTTTATTTTCAACCCTTTCATGCTTCAATTGAATTTCCAATTTGTCTATCAAAACTTGCAACTTATTAATCCTTACCATAGCTTCTAATAAGTCTGAGTAAATGATATTACTGGTTTGTTTGTGAAGTTGTATCTTATCCGGAGTACTGATTTTGTTGAGCCAAATCTCCATTTCAGACATCTTCTTCTCGTTTACCATAGCCATATTAAATGTATTTCTCTCAGCATCTCTGGCAGAAACTAGAGAGGTTTTTGAACTATACAAACTTCTCACCCGCGGGAGCAAATTTCTTGTCTCCTCCAAAGACTATTTTCTCTTCTCCATATAGCTGGCTTTGAGTTCTTCCTTTGAATTAAATACCGGGCTTGATTCTGAACCGTCTATATGACCCCCCACATTTTTAAAGGAGAACTGATTTACTTGCACAGCTTTCATCGGAATTAGGGAAACCTTTTTGAAACCATCAGAAATTTCATCATTTACAATTTCACCACCTTCAAGCAGCTTTGATTTTTTGTGGGATCCATCTTCGTCCAATTCCATATTCTCAATCTCAGAGAGACTTCTCTTAATTACAATGTTAGTATTTTCTAATACTGTAATGGGTGCAGTATGTGGATCTTCCTTGAGCTGTAGCAGATTAGCTATTTCAGCCATATTTTCAACAGACTGGTGCTCAAATGGCTTATTCTTGTTGGCTTGTTTCCTTAGGGATATAACATGATATGGATCATAATTCACTTTTGATTCCTTTTGGAAATCCATATTCTCCAGTAATTTCTCTATGAATACTAAGGCGCCTTTACTTTTAAAAATGAAAGAGCCAACTTTAAGTGGAAATTTAATGTTTGAAGACTTTTTGAAAGCCCCAAAATGATCTTCTTCAAACAGCAACCTCTGCCTCATAAATTCAAGTGCGAAAATCCTCGGGGTTAAAAAGGAAGGTAACCTGTAAGGATGACCGGTAAACCCATATATCCTTAACACAGTGTAGTCCTTGTACAGAAACTAGTCTCCAACCCGATCTTCAGGTGAAGACTGCATTAAACATTTCATCTCATCCAGAACATGGGGCAAATCCTCATCAAACAACATTTTCTACATTTCCGACATGATCGAATTAGCAAATTCAAAAATGTTGATTTTCTTGGGCAAATCAGAAGAGCATAGAGTACTTAAAAATTTCAACTCAGTGACATTGGAGCATAACAGAATGTTGAGCAAGTAGGTCTGAAACCTAAAGAGTCGAACTTTTGGAAACTCAGTTAACTGAAGATGGATTGCTTCAGAGAGATACTCATCAAAATTAAACACAGGAATTGACTGGGATTCAGGGCTTAAGGAACTTATTCTTAATAAAAAACCAAGGATGACATCGCCTACACAACAATCATCAACCAGACCCAATACTTGAAAAACCAGAGATACCACCAATTGGACTTCATTTTTAAAAATGTGCACAGGGTAGGGTAGGAAAAAACCATCAAGGGATTGACCTTCTTTTAGAATACTAGACAGGAAATGACAGCGATTCTCAGTTTCACAATTCTTGTAAAATTCAGCAAGGACCGACTCATTTATCGACTCACGATTAACAGGGTAATTTTCGATCAAACTGAGATTTTCTCTGATGACTGTGGCATCAATTTTACAAAGTATTTTGAACGCGAACCGACTCACAATAATTCTCTGGGAGGGAGAGTAGTTTACAGCACACCACTCTGCAAATTCTGAGAAATGGAGGGTTTGGTCGAGAGCGAAGTAATACAGGAAAGATTTATAGACATTTAATACTTCGTTCCCTTGTGAGTTATAATACCACAATTTCTCCTTACTAACAGACACGCTCCCTATGGATAGGAAGGGGTCGCACACGCTCCTATCTCTGTCCACTAAAAAATATTCCCTGTCGTCTACAACCTGACCAGACACTTGAATTTCTTTCCCCTGGTCCATTACTTAAGTTTAGAATGGTAGTTTGGATGGGGGAATTACAGGGTTTAAGCCTTACCTGATTTACTGTAGAGGCGCGTGCTTGAAGCGTGTCTGAAATTGACAAATGGAAGCTGACGAATTGGCCAGTCCTTTTCACCCTTCCCGACCGGATAAAATAACCACGAGAGAAGTCAACCTTGCTTTTATAGGACCCACTCCAGAATATGCTTTGAGTGGTTTTCCATAACCACTTTTGTCTTCGGAGTCTATCACGTTCAGCCACGTGGACCGATGGTTTATATTCCGCGACCACCATCTATTTATATCTGCCGTGCACTTCCATTCTCCGAATTCATTCAAGACCATTGATCTGTTTCCTCTTTAATTTACAACCCTTGGATCACGTGCCATGTACCTTGTTCCACCGGGTGTCTCGGTAGTAAACAACGTGCAAGTTTCCACCCCGGAGTCATCCCCAGCTGTCGATGAAATCGACCTTATCTCTCCATCATTAGATCTAGAAGCGAATACTCGATTCCACTGAGCTTCCCACTATTAACCTTCATGCAACTTGATGCTCTGGAATCGACCACGGCTGTCGATGTGGTTGACCCTTATTTGTTAGCCGTCAGATTGGGTGACACCTACCAAATTTCACTGGGCTCTGCTATTTTAACCATCACGCAATTTTATGTTCTGGAATCATCCACCGCCGTCGATCCACTTCGCCTTTAATCCTCAACCGTCAGATCAATCACCACATAACTAATTCTGCCGAAGCTCCATCGTTTAACAATCGCACAAGTTCGTGAAGCGGATTTAATATAGACCATTGATCCCATCTAGATATATCAATGATCGTTGATCTATTCATCACATTAAACTTTGCTCACACTTATCTTCCTCGCGTCTTTGAGAGTGCGAAGATAATCAGGGTCCTTGATTTTTATCCTTTCGACTTCGCACCATCAGATTTTTTATAACGTGAATGTTTTTTGCATATCATCACGCCCTTACAATATATCTTTTAACCAAGGTTCGACAGGCCACTTATTATTTCTCCTTCGTCATGGTTTTTCATCCTCCTGCTAAATAATGGTGTTAACACACCAGACACATTATAACATTCCATCATCGACTGGTTGTAGAAATGCACATGTCGGTCCACTGGATATACAACTAACACTATCTTCAACACCACATCGTGGATGATCTGAATTGTATTATGGATGTCTGGATTGGCATATTTGAAACTGAAGGTATTAGCAAAGCAAACTGTTAGTTCCTCCCACGTAATTATTTCTCTGCACAGCTCCTCCGATATGTACTAGGACCTCGGCATTTCATCCAAAGTGTGAATGAAGGCATATACCCATTGATATTTTGATCATGATGCCCATAGAATCTGAAATTCTGTGAGATGACTGTTGGGGTCATTCTGCTCATCATACTTTCCAGTGTGATATATTTCTTTGTCACCAAAGTGAACTATCATCATTAGTCGACACTATGCCCATCCATTAATTGTCTTCTCATGAGTCTCCCAACAACATGCTGGAGTAGCCTTCAGTGCTTCCTCCAGCATCAACAATCGCTACGGTTTTGATACCTTTTCTTCGAATTCCATTAGGAGCTCGGACAGGTCAGGTACTACCTTATAGATTGGCCATTCAAAAGTCTCAACCATGACATGGCACAATGACTATTTGATCAAACCACACTTCCTGAATGACACCTCATACGTGCGGTTTTTCCATTTTTCTAACACATCATCAGAATCAGAAGACATAGAACTAGCGCTGTGCCAACTAAGTTCTCCATCAACAGTTGGGTGCATGTAATCCTCTGAAATATTATAAGCGTGATCCCATCTCCTGAAAAATTCATCTTTCACTAGTTCAGTATATGTCCGTCCTTCGTTTGGATCCATAGGAGTGATGACTCTGATGTCTTGATTCTCAAATGTCGTTAGATGCTTCTTAAAGTTAATTACTTCCATACTATCATTGGCCCATCCAATTCCCAGTAATGCAGGATAGGATCCTCCACCATCAACAACTTCAATCACATAGAAATCAGCGTAGATTTTAATACCTTTAACATCTATGAAGAGGTTTGACACACGTTCAATTGGTTTTACTTTGGCCTAATTAGCCAATTGCAGCTACACAAGGGACCAACCCAACGTCATCCTCCCCATTTTCTGCCATGTCTTCTTTTTCAGGATATTCACATCTGAGCCTATATCCAGAATGAGTAAATCTACCTCATAATCCCTAATCTAAATGTTCATGCACATCTCTTTTCCTGTCTTTTTCTTATGAAAAGAGTTCATCGCAGTGTCCTTCCTATCCTTACCCAATTGACGTAACATATTCTCAATCTTGGCAAGAGCATTGAGATCTCTTTCCAATGAAAAACAACTCTCAAAGAATTTTTGCAAGGTACCATGCTGCCATGATGGTCTTTCCTCCAATGAAAAATCAAAAGAAGAGGGCATTTCGTAAAAATGTGACTTACCAGGATTTCTTTCGATCACATTCCGCGCTTCAAAGAATGTATCTCGCTCGATAGTAATATAAAATGGTACCTTCTTATTTCTAGCTATTCATACCTGCGATCAGGGTTCGTCTTCTCTGGTCGTCACACCTCTACGGGTGATGATAGCAACATCAACATCCTTTGCTTTGGGTTCTGCTGAGATCGTCACAACTGTCGACCCTTGATTCTGGTTCACTGACGGATTCTGGTTCATTGGTGGATTTAATGGCGGATTCATAGGCTAATTCACGTTCTAATTCTAAAGTGGAATTTGATGCTGAGCTTGGTTATGCAACTGATTATGGTTCTGGAGCTGGTTTTGATTCAGTAACTGGTTCTGATTCTGCAACTGAGGAATGTTTCATGCCTTCCATCTTGTGATTAATTGTGGACAATTCTCGATAGTGTGATCAATTGCAGTACAGTATGTACACAAACACTGCAATTGTGGGAAATCTATATGGTAATGTCCGAATACCCCACAATTGTAACACTTAGCAGGTCCGTGACCTCGTCCTCCTCCTCCACCAAAGACTCCCCCTCATCCTCAGAATACTCCATGAAATCCTCCTTATTGCTAGTGCTGTGTCTAAGCCAATTGATGTGGCAGGGGATTCATCTACTGCTAGATGTAATGCGCTTCTTGAACATACTATGGCTGTAGGGGAGCCATTGAAATTTGATTATATTGTGGTTGTGCTATGAAATATGGTTTTGGCACAAACTGTGGCTATGATGGTGGAGCATATTGTTTTTGTGTTGGTGGTTGCACCACCTATGGCTATGCCTATGATTGTTCCACTGCGTGATGATATTCACCCTTCACATAGTATGATTCATATGTCATTTCCTGAAGAAATTAATATGCGTGACAGTATTTATATTCATGTCCCACAGATTGAAAAAATGAGCAATATAGGTTTGGTGACTTTTTCACCATCTTATGCATGTATCCCATTCCTTGGGTCGATACCCATAGACTTGGCATATGCAGCACCATGTTACACTTCTGTAACTCAGTGGGTTCGACGCCCCAGATAACAGATAGTTTCGGAAGTCAGGACAAGTATATTCTATGTGTCCATCTTTGCGACATCGAGTACACCAAATATATTCACGATTCTCTTTCCCCTTCTTAATGTCTTGTAATAGAAGCATCAAGTTTTCCAGCTGCGCATGAATTTGGTTCATGCCAGCTACGCTTTCTCCAATAGGCGAAGCCTCCAACTTCATTGTGATCTCCAAATCCTTGCTCTGTGTCGTGGTCTTCTATTGCAGTAGCGGTTGCTGGATATGAGATACCATTGCTGCAATAAACCATTCTTTGTGTTGAACATCACTCATATTGAAACTAACTCTTTCCATGAGTGTCTTAAATATTTTATCGACATCCCAACCAGTCTTATTAGGAAATTGCTTAATCTCCTTTAACTCTATAATATACTGCGCTTTAGACTTGGCAGTTATGAAATCTTCAATTTATCCTTTCCAGACTTCATCCAATGTTTTTGCAAGGGTCCCTATAGGAACCTGTATAAATTTCATGTACCAATTGGTGACTAATCTCCTTGTGGTTCGTAGAAAAAATCCCTTTCAGCTTCATTGTAGGAATTGGTAGTGTTGACTACAAATTCAGTGATATATCCTTCTAGGATACTATCCATCCAGACCTCAATAGCCCACGATGCTTTGTTGTCATTTTCCTACAACTTCTAGATTAGTTCAGGGGTCCAGGATGTTGGCACTCCTTCTTGGAAATTTGTCTTGCCGTAAGTGAAGCACACCAACCTCGTACAATATGATGGGAAATTCAGATAAAAAATATTCATGAGTACTATTGTGTATGTATCTCACCAACCACTTGCCCATAATTAGTCCAGGGTTTTGATTTGCTATCTCAACAAATTTCTATAGCTTCTGATCAAACCAATATTGAATTTATGGTCTTGTCGGATGCCACATATCCTCCTCTCAGTCGCAATAGGGTCTCGACAACAAAACCATTTGTTGGCACAAAACCAGCCAACAAAATGAGTCGACATGGGTTCCCACTCTATCAACACTAAACCCACCGTGATCTCCCTGAGCATCGGCCCAGACAAGTTTTACCCTACTCGAAAACACCCGCAAAGAAGATGAAGTCTCACCTGAGATGTTTGAGGGAGAGCTATCTGAAATAAGTTTCCGCAAAGTAGAAGAGGACTATGTGGATCCACAATTCATCAATTTATCTAATAGATCTAACCAGCTTCTTAATCATCAACATGGTTACTCATCATTTTTATTAACAGATTGCATCATTCATTCATAACCAAAACAATCATATTGTTGCACAAACAGATCCAGACAGATAACATCATTTAAAAGAAGAAAACATCGCATCATAGATCCATATTGCACATTAAATTTGCATTCACCATTACATCACATAAACAATAAGACAGAAAATATAAAAGAAACAGCAATTCAGATCAACTCCCATCTTGTCATATTACTTTTGTGCAATAATTCATAGATTCAAAACAATCCCCAATTCAATAGGTTCACTCAAGTGCTCTTGGTATCAATATCCATGTTGATGTATTTGTAACTTTGGAATGTATTCACTTGTATATCTTATGTCTTGTACCCCGATGTTTATTCTGGGAAGTGTCTATAATTTATTTTAGTCATGTCATTCCCCGATGTTCCTATCGAGAGATTCAATAATGTAAACAAGTCATGTCAATTCATTGTGGGTAACCCTCCTATTGTTCAAGGGTTAAAGTCCCTGCAGTTCTGGGGCCCTAGGGTTATTAGACTCTCCTAGAGAAGTCGGCCCTAGTGATTTATTGTCAAGTCAAGAATTAGTATAAATAGAGAGTGAGCCTCTCTATTTATCACACACTCACTCACACTCAGTGGTAGTGCATAGCTGAGGAAGAAGAAATTGCTAGGGCTAGAAAGAAAGAGGCTACTATTGTCGGGAGATCATCTTACTGTTTTGGGGTTTTACTTTTGGTGTTGATTCTATCTTTGAGGAAGTTGCAGGGTTTTCTCCATTTATGGTTTCCCCAAGGAAAAACATTGTGTTCATTGTCTCTTGTGTTTGATTGTTGTGCTTATTATTCTCTCAGCTAAAGATCCTAATATAATGCTAGCTTAAATGATAAAAATCTAACATGGTATCAGAACTAACTTAAGAAGAATACACTATGCAGCTGCGGGAACTAGGGATTCCTACTTTTTGGATCTCTCTCCATATATTTTCAGCAAAAGAAGGTTGGGATGACTCTCCTCCCTAGGGCGCATTTTTTTGTTGAAGCAGAATCTGATTCTAAGCTTTTTCAGTTTTGGACCCGACACTACTGCCGAAAATTAGGGCTTTCCACAGAAGTGGAATTTTTGAGTGAGCCCAGGCCTAGATTGATATCCTCCTAAAAATTAAAGTTTAGAGATCAAGATCAAGTCATTTGGCTGGACAGAACTCCGGGAAATCCAAACCCTAATCTGCTCCTGAACCAACACTGCATAAATTCAACTCCAAGTCCAGATCCGATATCTTGACCTGGTAATATCTAAATCTTTTGTATTTCCATTTGAGGTTCTCAATTAAGATGTCTGATCATACCAAGATTGATGAAAAGCTTGAGGGAGCTGATAACTTCCGAGCCTGGAGGTATAGGATCTCCCTGGTCCTGGAAGAAACTGAGTTGGACTCCTATATCAATGAGGAGGTTCCAGTTCTAGAGGGAGATGAGGCTAAGGCCTTACACAAGAAGAAGTTGGCTATGGATAAGAGGATTATTACTGATTCAGTTAAGGATCACCTCATACCATAGGTGTCCTCCCTAAAGACACCTAAATTTATGTTTGATTCCCTAACCAAACTGTTTGAAGGGAAGAACATAAACCAGAAGATGACTCTGAGGAACCAACTGAAGAATGTAAAGATCCAGAATGTAGAGACTATACAATATTACTTTACAAGGGTATCTCAGATCAAGGAACAGCTAGAAGTAGTAGATGAAGAAGTGGAAAATGCAGATATTGTGAGGAAAATGTAGATATTGTGATGACCAACTTGAATGGTCTACCTAGGGCATGGGACTCTTTTATTCAAGGGATCTATGCTAGAAAGAAGCCAGTCAAGTTCAGCAGACTATGGGAAGAATGCTCTCAAGAAGAAGCTCAGATAGTAGCCCGAGAAGAAAATATGGGAAGTGAAGATCAAGCTGTCACATCCCACACCAAGAAAACCATAAGGGACCATCATCACTCCAAAGGTAAGATTTCACACACTAGAAGAGATCTATCTACTATTAGATGTTACACATGTGATGAGAAAGGTCACATATCCAAATACTGCCCTAACAAAGGGAACTCAAAGAATAAAAAGGGAAATAAGAGAAGACATCATGCTCATGCTACAGAGGATGATGAACCTTCCACAAAGAGAATTAGACAAGAAAGTGATGGTTCTTCAATTGATGAAGAATATGTGCTGATCTCCACTCTCATGGGAACTATCTCACATGGAAGCAATGATTGGATTATAGACAATGGTGCTTCCAAACATATGATGGGATTCAAAGAATCATTTGTGAAAGGATCTAAACATGAGTCACCTCACAAGGTGAAACTTGGGGATGACTACCAGTATCCAATAAAAGGTAGTGGTGAATCCTCCTATAAGCTAGACTCTGGAAAGTCTATGAAGATGAAAAATTTATTGTTTGTACCAAGACTAAAGAAGAACCTCCTCTCCATATCTGCATTGGATGCAAAAGGAATAAGGGTTTCTTTTTTAGATGGAAAAGTTCTTATGTGGCCAAAGGGAAAGACTTTTGATGATGCAATAGTTATTGGGGAACAAGAAGGAGGTCTATACAAATTGAAGGGCCAACCAGAACAAGCCTTGGTTCATGACTCAGTAGAACCAAATGAACTTTGGCATAGAAGGCTCACACATGTGCATTACAGGGCACTACCACTTGCAAGCAAAGTTGTTGAAGGTATTCCAGAAATGCAGAAAAAACATGATGGTGTTTGCAAAGGATGTGCAAAAGGAAAGAACATAAAGAAGACATTTCCAAGTAGCAAGAGCAAGGAAAAAGGAATATTGGAAATCATCCACTCCGATGTATGTGATCTGATGTCATCCAGTTCATTAAACAGGTATGTATACTATGTTTCTTTTATTGATGATTTTTCTAGGAAGACATGGATATACTTTATGAAGAACAAAGATGAAGTATTCAACAAGTTCAAGGAATTCAAAGCCTTGATCGAGAACCACACAGAAAAGAAGATCAATATTTTTCGATCAGATAATGGCGGAGAATTCACTTCGAATGAATTCAAAGAATTATTCAAAGATTCAAGCATTAAGAGGGATTTAACCACTCCATTTAATCCACAATAGAATGGAGTTACAGAAAGGAAGAATAGAACGATCATGGAAGCTGCAAGGGCCATGCTTCATGATCAAGATCTTCCCATGCATCTATGGACGAAAGATGCAAGAACACCGGTGTATGTACAAAACCGTACTCCACAAAGAGTACTCAAGAATAAGACACCTGAAGAAGTATTTTTCGGCAAGAAACTGGAAGTCAGCCATCTCAAAATATTCGGCTGTCCAGTGTACATACACATTCCGAAATAAAAGAGGATAAATTTAGATCCTTCAGGAAGGAAGGGTATATTTGTGGGATACTCTGAAAGCTCGAAGGCTTATAGAATATACTTCCTAGGGTTCAAGAATATCAACATCAGCAAGGATGTGACTTTTGACAAAGATTCAGCTTACAACAAATCCAAAAAGAGACTTGTTGAAGAACTTGAAGAAATAGAAGCACCTAGAATTCATGAAACAACCATGAACAAAGAATATCAAGAAGAAGATCAAGAAATAGAAGAACCTCAAGAACCTATAGATCCACCTCAGGAGAAGAATCCTCACAAGAGGAAACCTGCTTGGGTACGAGAATTTATCCAAGGTGCAGAAAGATATGGGGCTCCAGAAGAATCACACAGAGAAAGGAAAAGAACCAGGTCTTGTTCCAGTTATGTAGCCTTATTATGTGATTTCATTGATAAAGAAACCTCCAATTATGAAGAAGCAACAGAAAAGAAAGAATGGAAGGATGCTATGATCGAAGAGTACCAATCGATCATGAAGAATGATGTTTGGGATGTTGTCCCAAGACCTGAGGGGAAGTTTGTAGTGACTTCCAAATGGATCTACAAGATCAAGCATGCTACATATGGCAGCATAGAAAAATATATATCAAGATTCGTGGCTCATGGATTCTCCCAGAAAGAAGGAATAGATTATGAAGAAACTCTTGCACCTGTAGCTAGATACACTTCCATCAAATCAATACTTGCTCTAGCTACAGTGATGAAATGGAAGATACACCAGATGGTTGTCAAGACTACTTTCTTGAATGGTGTAGTAGAAGAGGAAGTGTATGTGGAGCAGCCACTCGGTTTTGAGACACATGACAGGGATTCTCATGTGTGTATATTGAAAAAATCCCTGTACAATTTAAAATAGGCACCCAAGACATGGTACGGTAGAATTGACAGCTTTCTATATAGTTTGGGATTTACCAAGAGTAAAGCAGATTCCAACCTTTACTACAAGGTTGAAGATGGAAACCCGGTGATGCTCCTACTGTATGTAGATGATCTGTTTGTAATAGGTATGGATGGGTTGATTGCTAATATGAAGAGAAATCTTGTTTCCAAGTTCGAAATGAAGGACTTGGGTATGATGTGTTATTTTCTAGGAATGGAGGTGTGGCAGAATGCGGATGGAATCTTCCTCGGACAAGGGAAGTATGCAATAGAGATCTTGAAGAGATTTGGGATGATGGAATGAAGGCCTTAACCACACCTATGGCATCGAACCTAAAGCTATTGAGTGATGCTTCATTTGATTCGGTTGATGCCACGATTTATTGTCAGATGATTGGGTCCTTGATGTACCTAATGAATACGAGACTAGATATTTGCTTTGCTGTGAACACCTTGAGCCAGTTCCTGACAAATCTGAGACATGTTCACTTCATTGCTGTAAAGCATATTCTGAGGTACTTGAAGGGTACAGTTTATTATGGGATAAAGTATAAGGCTGAATAGAAGATTAACCTAGAGGGTTATGATGATTCATATTGGGTAGGAAGTGCCATCGATAGGAAGAGCACTTCAGGGTGCTGCTTTAGTATGGGATCCGGTGTAATCTCTTGGTTTATCAGGAAGTAATCCCATGTGGCACTGAGTACAACTGAAGCAGAGTATGTCAGAGCTTGTTCAGCTAGTTGTGAGGAAGTATGGCTGAGGAAGCTACTATCTGATTTATTTGATCTCCAGTTAGATGCTACTTGTATATATTGCGACAACCAGAGTTGTGTGAAGTTTTTGGAGAAACCAATGTTCCATGACAAGTCAAATCATATCAAGATCAAGTATCACTATATCAGGGATATGGTGCATAGAGGAGTAGTGAAGCTCCAGTATGTTGTGATGGACGAACAGATAGCTGATGTGTTGACTAAGCCATTGGCTAGGGTGAAGTTTGAGTACTTCAAGGAGAAGCTTGGTGTTCTCCAGATTGAGATTCCTCCCAAGAGGAAGTGATGAGTCCATGATGAGCCCTTCTGACATGGTGAGAGGATTGGTTCCTTCCATGGTTAGATGTAAGTGCTATTCCCTTCTAACATGGTGAGAGGATTGGTTCCTTCCATGGTCAGATGTAAGAGCTGTGACATGGTGAGGGGATTGGTTCCTTCCATTGTCATATGTATGTGATGATCCCACATCTAGCATGAAAAAATGGATGGCTCTATGAAGACACATCTAGTATGAAAAAGGACTAGCTCTGTGTAGATCCCACATCCAACATGAAAAAGGGTTGGCTCTGTGAAGACACATCTAGTATGAAAAAGGACTAGCTCTATGTAGATCCCACATCCAGCATGAAAAAGGGCTGGCTCTGTGAAGACACATCTAGTATGAAAAAGGACTATCTCTGTGAAGACTCATCTCATATGAAAAAGGACTGGCTCTGTGTAGATCGCACATCTAGTATGAAAAAGGACAAGCTCTGTGAAGACTCATCTAGTATGAAAAAGGATTGTCTTTGCGTAGATCCCACATTTAGTATGAAAAGGGACTAGTTCTGTGAAGACTCATCCAGTATGAAAAAGGACTAGATCTACGTAGATGCCACATCTAGTATGAAAAAGGACTAGCTCTGCGATGATACATCCAGTATGAAAAAGGACTGGCTCTGTTGATGTACGTCTAGCATGAAAAAGGGTTGGCTCTGTAGAACTTCCTATGATGAGAAGAATCAAGAGATAGCACTCGTGATGATGACCCAGTGATGATCTAGGTTGAGTGATGATGATCCAAATCCAGTGATGATGATCCAACAGAGATGATCCAGCAGTGATGATCCAGATTGAGTGATGATCCATATCAAGATGAAGATGACTTGAAGATGAAGATAACTTGAAGATGAAGATAACTCAAAGATGAAGATGACTTGAATATGAAGATGACGAGAACTCATTAATGATCCAGATGATACAAAGAAGAAGACCCATGCTGATAAATTTTGTCGAGAGAATACCTTCCTTGTTAAGAGGGAGTGTTGATGTATTTGTAACTTTGGAATGTATTCACTTGTATATATTATGTCTTATACCCCGATGTTTATTCTGGGAAGTGTCTGTAATGTATTTGAGTCATGTCATGCCCTGATGTTCTTATCGGGAGATTCAATAATGTAAACAAGTCATGTCAAGTCATTGTGGGCAACCCTCCTATTGTTCAAGGGTTAAAGTCCCTGCAGTTTTGGGGCCCTAGGGTTATTAGACTCTCCTAGAGAATTCAGTCCTAGTGAGTTATTGTCAAGTCAAGAATTAGTATAAATAGAGAGTGAGCCTCTCTATTTATCACACGCTCACTCACACTCAGTTGTAGTGCATAGCTGAGGAAGAAGAAGTTGCTGGGGCTATAAAGAAAGAGGATATTGTTGTCGGGAGATCATCTTACTATTTTGGGTTGCTTTTGGTGTTGATTCTATCTATGGGGAAGTTGCGGGGTTTTCTCCATTTATGGTTTCCACGAGGAAAAACATTGTTTTCATTGTCTCTTATGTTTGATTGATGTGCTTGTTATTCTCTCAGTTAAATATCCTAATATAATGCTAGCTTAAATGATAAAAATATAACAATCCATTCTTCCTCTCCCTCTCATTTGCAATTCTACTTCTATTTATAGGCTTGCACCTTTAGATTGAAGGTCCACTTCTAACTAACTCTTAACTAATTCTTAGCTGAATATACAAAATAATGACCAATATCCATAAGATATGGTCCACAGTACAAAAAGTGACATAAAATACATAAAATAGTCTATTTTCCACTGTGTGCGCCATCTTTCACTTGCATAGTGTCTTTTGAGCTTGCATGACACTCGTGATGCCATGCAACTAACTTGTCCCAAAACCCCTGCCAACAAGATAGATGGGATATATTTCCACTGAAAAAGATGCAATATTTATATGAAATAAAAAATAGTATAAAAGTACATGCACGTGGAGTTAGGTCATTCGTTTATTCTATGCATTGGAAAGCGAAAGCCCGATACTATGCGGAAGCAAATAGCTTAGGAAAAATCCTTGGAGGACTTGTAAACAGACCATGTAGGCTACTTATCCTCATTGAGTAAGTATTTAAGATGGCTAAGGCAGAATAAATAGAGGCCCAGAGCCTAGAATATCAGAGGGTTGAAGAGTTGTTTGAAGATAAAGATTCTGAAATTGTTGACACAATATTATTGAATGGTCCAGTAAATGCTGGTAAGAATAAATTAAAACTCCTCAAATACCAGGGGATAGAATTTCATAGTATTTTCAGGCCATTTTTTCATGATTTTTATATAGACCAAACCATAAATTGTCCTGAATGTGTCGAATGTTGCGCTAGTAATTACTCCTCTTTTGAGAGGGTAATTATGGATGCAACCAAGTCTAAAATCCTGTGTCTACTCAGCCCTTTGGTTATCATAAAAAAATTCTTTTTTATTTTCGAGGTTCACTCAAGTGTCCAAAGAATATAATGAAGAAAGCATTATCCAGTATTTTAGAGAGCCTACTATTGAACAAAAGCAGACTTTCTTCAAGATTTGTTTCAAACCTGACATCCTATTGCAAAACCATTCCTTCCCCATTGATTCTAACTTGTTTAATGAAGAATACCATTGTGTCTAACCATCATGAATCAATTTCTAGGATTAGACACTGATAAGTATGTTACAGAACATTCAATGAGCCTGCTATTTTCCCTTAACACTTATCAGATTGAGTCATTACAGTCAAGTCAGTCAGTCTAGTCATGTTGTGTTAAATTTGATGAGTTTCTAGATGAGAATATTCTTTCTCATCTCGTAGACTTCCACAAAACAAGGTGCTTCATACTCTAGTCCGATCTACTTAAGATGTTCCTATAATTTAATGAACAAAACTTCTAGCTCCCTAAAATGGTACTTACAGAAGAAATGAACATGGATTACAACAAGTACATGGATTTTCTTATGTCAGAGGTCTACAATTCATTCTTTCAGAAAAAATTTCCTAGGGTTCTACCATAGATGAAGGAAATGTTACAGTTCTCTCATGAAAAGAGAATAGGAGTCTGGTTTCTATTTAAGCAAGGTACAGTGATACAATTATATGGGTTTGTTCATCAATTTACATGCTACCTACCTTTTTTATTGTTAGAGTTTTTTCTTTGGAGTTAATAAGACAGAAGTTGATATTGGAGAATGAACATTTTCTTAATTTTAAGAAGTCTTCAAAGATTAAGTTCCCATGGATTGTAGGCCCATTTATCATTAAGAACAAATCTGCACTACCAATGATAGAAATATTTCTTAGAGAAATGGGGTTTCAAATATAGGTTTCCATAAATTTTGATCCCCATCATATTATTTCTATTAGGAGGCAAGCCAATAAGAAAAATCCCTTTGAACATTTTGAAGTTGCAGATCTATTTGAGACTGCAAAATGGCTGGACTATCCTCATGAGACACATGGGGATGTCAATATGCAAGAAGATTCCACTTCCTCAATAAAGGAAGTCATCTCACTACAACTTGGTACTTCAAACTTGGTTCTAACAGCAAAAAATATTATACACCAATAACCAATTGTTTTGAGACTTCTCTAATGCCATGGACACAGAGGAGGAAGATACAACAATAACTTCAAAGAAACAAAAGGTTGAAGAAATGGGAGATCTTGTCCAAATATCATAGGATAAGGGTAAGAAAAAGAAGCAAATGAAAGTGAAAGGACCTGCATTTGATGTCAAAGAATATGATTTTTCTAAAACACTGACTGATTCCCCCTTATAATTCAAGACTAGGTATGAATTATTTGATAAATATAAAGATGATAAGGAGGTGGCTTTAGATAAAGCCTTGAAATTGTTTGCAGAGGTCAGAAAAATTTCTAATAAGGATGTATCCCTAGTTTTTGTCAGGTACCATTCTTAGAATACATTGACTTTGGAAATAACAACAAAGAATAAGGTTGCTGAAATGAAAATGAGCCTGGAAAATATCCCCATTCCTGATATGATCCACTTGCATAACAAAACTAGGGATATTATATACACATACATGTTGAAGGCTACCTTGAAAGTATCTATATTTTAGTCTAGTAAAAGCAATATTGAGAATCAGCTCAAGCAAGAGAAAGTGGAGAACAAGGCCCATCAAGCAAAGATTAAAAAATTACAAATAGATTTGTTGGTGGCTGACAACCAAGCAGATAAAGGGTCTGCCACACATAAATTATTGAATGAAAAATAGAGCAGCATTCAATAATTGAAGAAGAAGATGAATATCCCATCCACTCAATTGATACAAGCTTCTGAATTGACGGATCTTGAAAAGGAAAAAAATATATTTCAATGGTGAATTAACTGATTGTAAAGCAAAATTATTGAAATTCACAGAGAAGGAAAAGTAGTGGGAAATAGATATGTCTCTTCTGGTAGAGAGTGAGAAGACTCTTAAAGGTAAGTATGATGAATTATAAAAGAAACTACAAGAGAAAGAAAAGGAACTTGAACACAGGATAAGAGAACCTTCAATAGAATCTAGTAAACAATCTATTGTTCAATTTATGTCTCTAGTTAGTTTGAAAGAATTGGATATTGATGGGTTAAAGACCCAAAAAAAAATTTAGAAAGTTTAGATT
Organism: Pseudotsuga menziesii; assembly: GCA_001517045.1. Classification (NCBI taxonomy): domain Eukaryota; kingdom Viridiplantae; phylum Streptophyta; class Pinopsida; order Pinales; family Pinaceae; genus Pseudotsuga; species Pseudotsuga menziesii. The sequence goes on along the minus strand of LPNX010336408.1, from coordinate 713,888 downwards.
TGAAGAGAGAACAAGAAATAAAATATTGGGAAGGAAAGTACCAGGAATTACAGAGTAAAAATGATAAGCTGATGAAATAGGTTACAAGGAAGTTATCAGTACATGGAGCTAAGCATGTAATATGGGATGCACTAATATCAGAAGCCACTAAGTTGAGTCCCTACCTGGACTACATTCTAGATAAAGAGGTTGTGATACAATCAACAAAGTAGAGTGTGACAACAATAAATGAAAGATTGAATAAATAAGCCATTGGTTATGCCAAAAATACTATATATTGTCTAAATGGGTTAACTGAGGAGGAATTGAAGACTACCAATATTAAAGATAGAATATCTATTATAACTTGGGCTAGAAAGGTTGTCAACAAACATCAAAATTTGGACATAGTTCAAGCTAAAATAAATATCATGGCACACCAGTTGAAGCTTTTTAGGGATATGTTTGATGCTCTGTTTAATAAAGGACTCCCTTTATTTTGGGAAGAGAAAGGTAGCATGCTGACACAAAAGGAATACCATGACATGTTAATTGAATGTAGATCAGAGCATACAAAATTTGTAGACATGCAACAGTCATTATCAGGAAAAACAATCATGGACAAGCTAGCAGATGATTTTGAGATGGTATTTTATTTCAAGACCACATGTGCACGTTTTCCAGATTATTCATACACGGACGACATGGAGCTGTGTGTGATGTCAAAGGAAATGTTCATCTTGTATTTACCATTTGTAGATCAATGGAAAATAGTTGAAAATTATGGAATATCCATATATATGTTTCATGCTTGAATATATTGAAGATAATGGAAGATTTATTGCTGAAGAATTAGTTGGATAGGAATTTAGTTTTCTTTTCAAAAGCACTTAGTAGTTAATAAGTGCAGATGGCACATGTAAAGGCGGTTATTCCTATTTTTAACTGATTTTTATTTCAGCTCATGGATCAATTTGTATAAGAACTAGTTATTGCAATGTAAAATGGCTTGGAGCCCATGAGAGTTGAGCTTTGTAATTTGAAACATATTTTTAATAAAATCAGAGAGATGAAGCTGGTATTTTGGAAATATTCTTGTGTTGTTTATGTTACAATCTATTTTTTACTTTCTCATGTGAATGTATTTCCTGTTATTAATTCCATAATGTTTTCTTTTCATATCTAAACTAAGTGTTTGATAGTACAAATTTCATACATATATGATCTGTCTATAGATTCCAGATATTCATAGAACTTTTCCACTAAAGTTGACATTGGATTCATCCTTTTTAGATGCCCATGTTGATGGACTGTTCATCATTTCTTTTGTTTCACAAGACCAAAGCATTTTAACTGTTACTAAACTGTTACCTCGCCTTTGTTATAAATTTCCATGCAAACATCATTGTGATTGATACATATTTATTTTGACTCCATTTCCAAATGTGTACTTTCTTTGTTTCAAGCAACACAACAATCTAAATTTTATTTTTACTTTATATCTGGCCGTGTCAAACAATCATTGAGAGATCCCTCTCTGGAAAGAAAGAAGCCAACTTCCTTTCCTAAAGCTTGGTTTTGTTGTTAACTTGAGATTACCTTTTTACAACCCGAGGTACATTTTGAGTGTTAACAAAGCGATCTAGTGGAAAGAATGCATAGCATTGCTTTCCACTTACAATACATAAATCAATCCAATGATTCCAAGAATAAGGTTATATCATACTTACAAGAGGCCTTTCCAAAGCAGTGGTAGAACAAAAAACCATTTATATTAAATCTATGATTTTTTATGGCGTATAAAAATTACAGGAAACAAACTATGGAGTGGAGCCAACAAAAGAGTTGTTGAAATAAGGCATGATATTTGGTTTTGAAAGAATGTGTATTAGTCAAGACTCAATTATTTCTAGGGAACGCTGCTTCTCAATTTACATTCGTGTATACTATCTATTTTAATTTTCATCATTCCCACTAATGTAGATACAATCATTAAACTTTATGTTTATGTTTGTAGATGGAAGTTAAAGAAGAGTAAAACAATTGAACCAATCAACAAAACATTCTTCCAAATAACCTAATTCATGCAAGTGGCTCAAGGAGCGAAGATGATTCCAACAAAGAATGGCGATCCATATATTTTAGATGTTAATGCAATCTATTGTATATTTTGAAATAATTGTCTGTTAAAATCACACATTTTGTATAATGTACTAGACGTTCTGTCCCAATTGAAAGACAACGGGTTACCAATAAATGTAATAATTACATGCATGTTGACATTTTAATTATTGTGGAGTTTAATTTTTCCCATTTTGTATGACAAAGCGCCTCTTATTGAGATAAAATAGAATATTTTTTTGTATTATATTGCATTATCCATTGTCATTGTGAAATGTTACATCACGAATTAAATATGTGGATGATTAAACATTACAATAGATGCAAAAATTTATGATATAAAAAACTAATCAAACATCATATCCAAATGCAATAACTACAATTCAAATGAATACTACTATAAAAAAAATATTTCAATTTTTGTTGAATAATTGAATTAAATAAAATATAGATATTATATTGTGATGTTAGTAGATAGTGCTCACAAAACATAAAATAATCTCCACTGCCTTATGTTAGAATAATCAAAACACATTCCCATACTTAGGATACATTTATTAATCTTTATGGTTAATTTCCTAGGACCTAGACTACCTAGTTGGCATCCACTTACACCACTTGGTCAAAACTTTCCATAAGTGCATACAGGAGCACCCTTCATAGATTATGGATAAGATTCTTCCAACTATAAAAAATTTCTAGTTTGGTAAGTGTGATTTCCTGCCTTATCTAGACTTAGACAGCTTTTTAGCAGCTTTAAGGTAAAAAGGTGAAAGCTAGTCACATCACAACTGCCTTGTTTTTTTCCCAACTCATCCTCCTTCTTTTTCTCCCTTGAAAGACTGAGTATATTTAATTTCCATCACTTATCGGCTGACATACATCATTCATCCAATTCGTGACCTTCCTGGAATGATTTGGAAAGTGTTTTATGCACCTAGGGGTATTTTGAATTTTAGTAAGCCTGCTATATATTTGGATAGCCTATTATTTTATAAAGTTGGATTATGTATACTTATGCAATGCAATTTATTTTTATGCACTAATTTCATTCTCCAATTTTGAGTGGATCTTTGCATGCCCTATAGCAATTGTTTTGAGTTCAATTGTATTAAAACTCAGCTTAATTTCCACATGGTATCAAAGCTCCTTTAGCTCGATTTTTCTCCTCTCTTATTTCTATTGTAGGATAGATCATCACTCTCCCAAGGAGTACATGCATTCTACGTGAAGGCATAGTTGTTGAATAAATGGATAAATCTCACCATATCATCTTGACTCCATTCAACTACTTCGAATGGAAGGGACAGATGGAGATTATGATGAGGAGAAAGAGCCTCTTTAGAGTGACCATGGAAACTGAGGCTGAGCCTAATGTAGCAGTAGAGAAGATCAAGTGGCACAATAGGAGGGATGAGGCTTATGGTCTCTTGTGTCTCATTATTTCCAGGGACCTTCTTTTCCATCTAGATGAATTGACATCACCAAATGAAGTATGGGAGAATCTCCAAACTTTATATGGATAGATAGATGAAATGAGGGGAGATCAACTAGAGAATAATCTTATATTACTGATTCCAAGCAACTTTCAGTCCTTACAAGTCTATTTATCCAAGTTAAACTCTCTTGTTCTTCAGCTAAAGCAGTGTGGTATTGAAAGGAAAGATGAGAAACTAGTCTTGGCCATACTTTCGAATATTGGACCTGATTATTTTGTTCTTGTATCGACCTTCCATGCCACAAATTTGGAAGTTTGAAACTAGAAGATGCCTTCACTTGAAGATTTCATGGAATCCTTGACCTGAGAGCAAGATAAGTTGGTCATGATGGGAACCATTAAACCTTCCAAATATCAATCTCTAGTTGTTGTATATTTAAGGATGGATGAGAAAGGAAAGAACAAGGATAATACAAAGAAGCCTCTTGATCAAAAGAGAGACGATTCCAAGTCTCATGAGGAGTCTTCAAGATCCAACAAGAAGTCCCAGAAGAAGAAAGGTAAAGGTGAAATGAGAAAGTGTGGATATTATGGTAAGGGATTCCATCAAGAGAGCTCTTTCATGAAGAAAAAAATTGATATGTTGACTCAAATCCTTGAAAATCACAACATCTCTCTTCCTGAAGGCACAAAGAATAAGGAGGGGGAATCAAATTTTGAAGACAAGGAGAGAGTTCATGCACTGGTAGCAAGCACTGTAAGATCCTCTTCCTTCATCATTGATTATGGAGCTTCAAGACACATGGTTTCAACAAGGGAGGCCTTCTCCTCTCTTAATTATTAGAATAGTCCTAAAATTGTATTGGGAGATGATTCTGAAACTAAAAGTGAATGGAAGGGTAGAATAGATCTTGACCATGGTTCTTTCAATAATGTTTTGTATGTCTTAGGTTTTTCTTTCAACCTCTTGTAAGTTTATCAAATGACCCACAATAGGTCTCGTAAGAAGGTTTTATTCACTCCAATGATGTTGAAATCATAAAAATGTCAAATGGTAGAGTCATAGAAAAAGGTTTTGTTAATCATAGCTCCAAAGTGTTCAATTTCTCAAAGTACATGCCCTTATCAAAACCCTATGCTCTCCTCATTAATTTGAATGAAAATAGCAAGCTATCGCATGAAATATTTTTCCAATTTAAAATACAAGTACCTATCTGATTTGTGTTACAAATACATGACGTCATGTGGTTGACCAAAATCAAGATTTCTAAACGAATCTGTCAGGGATGCATCCTAGGAAAACCCCCGGAGAACAAGTTTTAGAGAGTCATTCATGAGCAAACCTCTACATCCCTTGAGCTTATTCATAATGATATAGGTGTTCCTTTTTCTCATATGTAAATGATTTAATCCAAATATTTCCTAACCCTCATTGATGAATTTTCTAGATATTGTTGGGTCTTCTTCCTCAAGCACAAGTCAGATTTTTTTGACCTCTTCAAAGGTTTTAAAGCCCTAGTAGAGAACCAATATGGAAGAAAGATCAAGGTCCTATGATATGATAATGGTGGTGAATATGTCAAATATGAATTCATACATTTTTGTGAATATGTAGGTATCTATATGCAACACTCTATTCCTTACACACCTCAGCAAAATGGTGTTGCTAAGAGGAAGAATAGATCTCTCAAATAGATGGCCACTTGCATGATGGAGTATAAAGAGTTTCCAACAAATTTTTGGGCTGAAGCAATAAACTATGCCAACTATATCAAGAATAAGTTTCCTTATAAATCCTTGGATGGAATCACTGATTTCAAAGCTTGGAGTGGACACAATCCTAATGTGTCCCACTTTAGGATTTTTTGCTCTAAAGCTTGGGCTCGAATTCCACCTGAAAGGAGAAATGATTTGGAGTCCCAAAGCCAAGAATTCCTGTTTTTTGGGTATTCATAAGATTCTAAAGGGTAAAATTTGATCAAAAGGAGAACTCAAAAAACTTTCATCGAAAGGAGTGTTCAGTTTGAAGAAGAGCATATGCCAGCATCAGGAATTGGAGAACCCTCTTCAATACCACCATCTCTGATTATAAGTGAAGAATATAATAAGTTTTATTATTATAATATGTATGTTATAGAATATTTAATTTCATATACTAACACTCATACAAGACCAAAGTGGAAATAAAATGCCATTCAAATAGTTGGGGATCTAGTTAGGAATCCTAGTGATCCTAGAAGAACTAGATCTCAATTTGAGAGTGCCCTTTCTGTCAAAGACATGTGCTTTGATGAGAAGTGTTATATGATGATTGAATATGATCCAAAAACATATGAAGAAGCTTCATAATATCCAATATGGAAAAAAATCCATGAAAAAATAATTACATTATCTCCATAAGAATGAGACATGGGAACTAGTCAACCTCCCACTATGGAGAAAGCTAGTGAAGTGCAAATGTGTCTTTAAGACAAATTTGTATGATGATGGATATCCTATGAATTATAAGTGAATTTTATTTTCCAATGGATTCTCCCAAGTGTTATACACCTGATTGGCCCCTCTCCATCCGAGTGCTGACATCCCTCAGGTCGGCACACAAAAGGACACTTATGGATTGAGGTTTGCCTAGTTTCATTATACTTTGGTTGATGATGAAATACATTGTCTATATGCCCAGTTGATTACTTTTCCATTTTAGGATTTTGAGCAGCATGCGTGACTATATATATTGGAATCTCGCGCATCATACGCGAGTATCATGTTCAGCAGGTCGTGCATACATGTATACGCGGGTTGCACTCTTACAGAGTCGTGCATCATACGCGGGTTGCTCTACTACAGACCCGCATATGGTTTCCTCAAAATTAATATTTAAAAACACGAGTTAATGGGAGATTAGTTTACTCATTTACCTTAATCCCATTAACTGCTACAACCTCCCTAACCTTCGAGAACTGCCTCATTTCATCCATATAAATAGAGGCCTTGGGGAGGGGGTTAGACATACATACTTGGAGAGCAAAGTTATGATGGTGGATTGTCTACAGAATATTTGGAGCAGAGAAACTCAGAGTCCTTTGGTGACAGAGGAGTCCTTGTTCATACATTGGGTTGTAACCTAAACTCTTTCTATTATTGTTACTAAAGATATTACTTCTTCCATATGTGTTTCATATCTTGTGGATTGGTAAATGTTTACATTTCAATATAATATATGATTTGCCTAACCTGCATCTATATATATGAATTGCTTTATATCTGGAAGAGTGTTTATTAACAGGTGAAGGAGGAACTATCCTGGAGAATCTGGAAGTGGATCAGAGAGGGAGAAGCTAGCTTGGATCAACCTTCGTATTTTACAAGTAAGTTCCTGCTACTTTCCTATTTCCTATTCTGTGCTTTTAGAGTCAAACTGTCTGCAAGTCATGAGTATGTTGGTAACCCCCCAGACCTAGGTTATTAGGTGAATAATCTTGTACAACAGAACTGGCGACTCCGCTGGGGAAGACTAGTCTGCTTTAGGTCTTTTTCTATTGTCCTGACCAGTCATTGCTCGAAGTTTTGTTTGTGATTTTTGTCCTACTTTCTTACTTACTGTAGCATTTGAAAGTCTTGGGTCTTTCTCTATTTTTGAGAATTCTTGTTATACCCATACGTGGGTTGTCCCACTGGACAGTCACGCATATTAAGTCCCATACGTGGGTTGTTCCACTGTACAGTCACGCATCATTCGCGACCTGCACTACTACACGATCGCGTATACTCCTGAAAACTGTGATTTTTGGTGTCGAGGTTTGCTTGTTCTTTGGCCTGTTATAAGTCCTATTTTCTGTTAAGACTTTCTTTAAGAGTGTTGCAGAGTTGTCTGAGTGTATCAGGTGATCACATCTTAGTGCTTTTTGAAGCCCTTGGGTTCTCTTTACTTGTTTTATTTACTGTATGCATCTTGAAACTTTCTGGCCTATTTGGGTTGTTAAGTTGAGTGCCTGAGTCTAGATCAGTGATCAGGGTCTTAGACTCTGTCTGTCCAGTCTGTTGTCTATCAGTTATTGGTTTGCACTTGCCTGTTTAAAAGTCTGCAGTGATCTCTCGGTCATTGTCTGCACCCAAGTTGAGGTCCCAGCCTACTTTTCTTGTTGGTTTTTAGGTTCTGTTTGCCTGTTAGTTTCAGTTTGTGTTTTTTATACAGTCTATAAGTGTCAAGTTTACTCAAGCATTGCATTTATTCATGCACAGTAGTTTTTTGAGCATTTTTTAAAGTGAAAAATAAAACATAGTTAATCTTTTGCATTGTAATTTTTGCATTAGAGTAGTGGTTGTTTCAGTTTAAGAAATACTATCTCAGAAAAATACAAAAACATATAGGCTTAGTTTCTCTTTTTGCTGCATATAGTTCATCAATATTTATTTGGAAAAATGAAAAGAAGTTTATTTTATAGTATTAGTTTGCTTTAAATACACTTTTTCTTTCATTTATTTTCTGCTGAGTCATAACATCATACAGTCCATCACTTCCACTTCCTTTGAGTAAAGAACAGCCCTTAAAATTAACGCTTAAATTTAAAATCTATTAGTAAGTTTTTATTTTTAGGGCCTTCCACCTACTATCTTAGGCTAGGTTTGTGGGCTAGGGAGTGTAAAATTCCCACAAACTATAAACTCAGACGTAGTGGGCTATTCATTAGGTAAATCCTTGGTTCTACCGCTGTATCTGGGAAGCTCCTCTCAAACGGGAGTTAAGCACTAGGCTGCGTGCAGGCTTGGACAGAGGGGATAACCCCCCGAATCCTTGTCAAAACGTAACCCATGACTTTTACGCATCTGGGGATTCTGTCTAAGCAGAATTTCGGGCTCAGCTACCCTGCCCATGCGTACGAGTTCGGCTTGCAACTACCCCCCCAGACAGTAGGTATTGTCAAGGTAGCCTTAGTCTCTTGTCTTTTTAGGGCTCATACCCAGGTAAACCCGAAGGTTATTTCTGGTTCACCTTGAACGGACTTGGAAGGTAACCCTTGTGGAAAGTGTAGGAGGGCGGTTGGCTGATTCCTCCGCTTGTGCCTAAGAACCCCTCAAGCACGCCAAGTAACTGTTCATCATCTTTCTTCGGGAAAGCATATCTTTATAGCCTGTTTTGATTGCTTGAGACTTAGGATTTTTTTAGTGTATGCTCTGTGGATTTTCTTGTGTTTAGTTGGCCTTAGGGTGTGATTTTTTAAGTCTTAATTCTGGAGGACCAACTTGTTATAAGGTCAAGAAGGTTGCGAAACCTTCCTCCTCTCTCACCACTGGAACCTCCACCTTTACCTCAAAGGCGGAGACTAAGCACAGGTGGTTCTTTTGAACCAGTAGGAGTAAGTGAGGTTCTTGGTGAACCGGAATTAATAGCTAACCACTTTAACTTTGACATAGTCGAGGTAGAATAATTTCAAGCTGACGAGTTTGCAAGAAATTATAATACCCCCTTGACTGATTTGAACGATCCAGTGATCGTGCAGGTTAGGCCTTTTAGTTCACCAGTGTTAGGTGTACCTGTAGGTAGAGTTATGTCTTCTAAGGGAGAAATTTCATTTGTTTTCACCTCAACCCTTCCGGTTGAAGGGGTACTACCTCCCCCAGTTAGTACCCCTAGATCTAGTTTACCTTCCACACCCTTAACTCCAGCAAGCCGGGTGGTCCAACCACCGGTTTACTCGAACATTGGAAGTATGTCTGGTGATATGGCTACTGGGATTCCTAGTATGCCTACAATTCCTTCTTCCTTCCCTTACACTACCCACAGTGGTCCGGTGGGATCCTCGGCCTTTGTTCAAGGATTCCCTTGGAATGGGGGGCACATACCCCCATCCAGTCCATATGTAGGCCCACCTCCTTCATATGTAGGAGTGCAGTTTGGTAGCAACACCTCTTACGGGAAAAGGTACCAAACCCCTATTTCGGTTCCATACACAAGCTCTTCCTTCTCTTTATTTAGTGGAGGGATACTTGCTCCAGTCTTTCAGACCCCAACTTTTATGGGGACGGCCCGAACCACTTACACTGCACCTCCTACCCAAACCCCAGTGGCTTAGGGATGGAACCCATTCCAAAGCAACCTACCCACTTCACAACCGGTGTCTGGGGGAAACCCCACCTTTACCTATGGGCATTTAGGGGCTGGACCCTTGAATACCCAAGCTGGCACTTCTAGTACACTGGTTAGGCCCAAGCTTCCTTTTCTGGCAACTTTGAACTTGCCAGACTTATCAAAATTGATGAACGATCCGGTGAGGCATGACCCCTTGTGGACACCTGTTCCCACCAAACTGCCCTTGGACATCCCTAAGTTCGAAAGTAAGGATGGTGAAGATCCTGGGGCACATGCCACCACCTTCCACTTATGGTGTTCTTCCAACTCATTGAATGAAGATTCAGTGAGATTGAGGATTTTCCAGAGGACCTTGACGGGCATTGCGGAAAAATGGTACATTGAGCTACCTTCTGCTGCTTTTAGCAGCTTCTGGGACTTGGCTACCGCTTTCCTTAGCCACTTTCAGCTTCCAGTCCATTATGACTTTAGAACGGACTTGTTTTCCACCTTTAGACAAAACAATGCAACCCACATCTTGGATCATATCCAAGAGTGGAGGAGGCGAAAGAGACTCATTAAAGCTACCATCCCTCCCGAGTTTCTATTAGAATGGTTCCTTAAATCTTTATTTCCCTATATATCTAAGGATGTCTCCACATCAGGAGTGACTAGTGAGGAAGAAGCCATACTCAGGGCCCAACAGTTGGACTTGATTTATTCACAGTCTAGGATTTTATATGAAATCATCCCTGAGGCACCTAGGCATTCTCATGAGGCCGAGAAACCCAAGCCTGGACCCCATGCCGATGGTGTGGTTGGGTCCGTAAACTCTCCCACTGTAGAGTCTTTGACAAAACAACTTCACCAATTGTCTGTCAAACAATCTACAGCGGAGGCAGCAAAGGCTGCCCCCTCCTCCCAAAGTGAAAATGTTTTTGCACAATCCTCTTCGAAGGGAAATCAGCAGCCTGGCGGGAAGAAGAAGAAAGGAAAAAAGGGAGAGGGAAACCAAAATAAAAACAAGCCCAAGCCCGCAAACAATGTTGATGGGGGCAAAAAGGAGAAGAAGAAAGTCAAGTTTCCTTGTAAGTTGTGCCAAGGAGACCACCTCACTCACCTTTTTCCCCTCATGGAACAAGCTCAGAAGTTGTTACAAATGAAACCATCGGCTGTCCTGAAGGATCCATTTCCCCAAGGGTAGAATTCAGCTTCAGCTTCTACCATAGCAGGGGGCACTCAAGCTGCCCCTGACCCCAATTATATCAACATGGTTAGATCCTAAACCTTGTTACAAACTAGGAACAAGAACTATGAGAATGAGACCAATGAGAAGGGTAAAGTTGTAGTTGAAAATTCCAACCCTCTCACTGTAGAGAAACCTGTGGAAATAATGCCAAAGATACCCAAAGGTGTATTTAAGAAGACTTTGCATAACCCAAATGCCAGAGCCGCTGCTCACTACTCTGTGGTTGAAGACTTGGCTCAGAATCCGTGTGCAATGTCAGCTTTGGAGGTGCTACAGAGCTGTCCCGCTCAGCGGGATGCCCTCTTAGCAGCTTTAGGTAGCATGGACTCTTCAAGTCTCACAGCGAAATTTCATTTCTCTAATCTTAAAATTCGCCTCCCTTACCATGTAGCTCTATCGATAGATGTTGTCCATGGTGGTAAGACCATTGGACGAGTAGTTATTGATGAGGGAGCCTCTACTTGTGTTATGTCCTTGGCTTGTTGGAAATCTCTTGGATCCCCAGAGCTGGTCCCATCAACCACTTTACTTACTGCTTTTGATGGAAGGTCTTTTCGTCCACATGGTATCCTGCCAGCTTTCGAGCTTAAGTTGGCTGGCAAAGTAGTCTCTGTTGAAGTCGAAGTGATTGATGCTCCATTGGACTACAATTTGCTTCTGGGTAGGAATTGGACTTATGCAATGTCTGCTGTTGCATCTGCTGTCTTTCATGTCGTGGTATTTCCACATGAGGGAAAGATGGTCACTGTTGACCAACTTGATTTTACTCGTAAAGGCCGTTTAGAGTCTAAAGATTCCACTGTGCCATTGGTTGATCAGGCCAAACCTGCTGCACAGAGCTTGGGGGCTGGACTGTACGCATCATTGATGGGCACATTTGATATTCCAGCTCCAGTCCTTTATCTCGGTTCTACTACTGTAGGGAAGTCCATTGATTCGATGGTTGATAGGACTAATCCTTGGGTCCTCCCAACCCCTCAAGAACTGGAAGTGCCCTTGTCTGCAGTGGAAGTGGCGTATCAAGCTATTACCCAAACCACTGTAGATCCCATTCCAGATCCTCTTATAGTCTCGGATGATCTGGAAGAAGTTTATATGCCTGCATGGGCAGAAAACTCTTTACATTCCATAGATTGCTTAGACACTGTTTTTCCTTCAGATGAAGCTATTCTGGAAGCTATGTGTTCACGTGATAAGATATGTGAGGATCTTCATCACCGATCTTATTTCCTTCTAGAGCTAAGCAAGATAGAAAACCAAGAGTTCCATGTGAGACTGTCGGATGATGTTGATACACCCATCAATCCTTTAACTAGGGAAGGAGTGTTTTCCGAGGGGAATATGGCAAACATTTCCGCTACTATACCGATCAACATCTCCGTAAATCCAGATGTCGTGGAAAATATCTATATAGGTGCAAACTGTTCTCCAGAGGAGATTGGCATTTATACTGCCCTTTTCAAGGAATTCCGCGATATCTTTTCCTGGTCATATGAGGAGATGCCAGGCATTGATCCATCTATTGTTCAACATGAGATCCCAACCTATCCTGATGCTAAGCCGCTTCGGAAAAAATTACACCCCGTGAACCTGCGTAAAGTGGCGGCTGTGAAGGTAGAAGTCGAAAAGCTGTTGAAAGCAGGCTATATATATCCCATTGCTTTGACTGAGTGGGTGTCCAACCAAGTCCCTGTTGATAAAAAGAAAGGGGCTATTCATGTTTGTATGGACTTTCGAGACCTTAACAAAGCTTGTCCCAAGGACAACTACCCTACATCGTTTATTGATCAAATCATAGATGCATGTGTGGGTAGTGAAGTATTTTCTTTTATGGATGGTTTTTTCGGCTACAATCAAATCCAAATCAAACCAAAAGACCAGCATAAAATGGATTTTATTTGCCCTTGGGGTACATTCATGTATAGAAAAATGCCTTTTGGATTGAAAAATGCAGGGGCAACCTTTCAACGAGCCATGAACTTTGCTTTTCACAATATAAAAGCCATTGTCGAGCCTTACCTAGATGATCTGCCTGCTCATTCTCGCAAGAGGATCCAGCATCCAGATCATTTATGGTTGATTTTCGAGAGATCCAGGTACTATAAAATTCGCTTGAATCCCCACAACTGTGTTTTCTGCATTGAATCAGGTAGATTGCTTGGATTCATTGTCTCTAGTAGGGGCATACAGGTGGATCCGTTAAAAGTAGAGGCCATTGTAAATCTACCTCCTCCTCGTTCACTTAGGCAACTTCAGAGTATACAAGGAAAGTCTAACTTCCTTCGACGTTTTATAGTTAATTATGCCAAGATCACAAAAGGTTTCATGCGCCTTCTTAAGTAGGACACCCCATTTGTATGGAATGAAACTGTACAACTCGTGTTCGAGGCATTAAAGAAAGCCTTGTTGTTGGATCCTTTATTATGCCCACCAGATTACTCTAGGGATTTTTTATTATATCTGGCCGCGTCGGAGTCTACCATTGGGGTAGTGCTAGTTCAGGAGGATGACAAGCTCATTGAGCATGTTGTCTATTATCTTATCCGCGCTCTGGTTGGGCCTGAGCTTAAGTACTCCCACGTCGAGAAGTTAGCCTTAGCGGCTGTTTATGCTGTACAGAGGTTACGGCACTACATCTTACTGAGGACCACTACTGTAGTGGCGGATGTAAACCCTTTCCAATATGTTTTATCTCGACACATTGTTGGGGGAAAATTCAACAAGTGGATAGTCATTCTCCAATAGTTTGACTTGGTTTTCCAATCCGCTAAATCCAAAAAGTCCTTAGTTTTTGCCGAGCTTATAGCAGAATTCCGTACAAAAGAAGATGTAGTGGTTCAAGATGACTCATTCCTAGATGAGAACATCTTCCTTATATCAACCTCTGATCCTTGGTATAGAGATATTCTCATTTATCTCCAGACTTTTAAGTATCCTACCGCTTACTCTAGGGAAGATCGACGCAAGCTATGTCTTCATGCTAAAAACTACCTCATAATCGGAGATACATTCTATCGAAGAGGGGTAGATTCTGTCTTGTGCCACTGCCTTACTCATGAGGAAGTGGAGATTGTCCTAAATGATTCCCATATCGGAGCGTGTGGGGGTCATTTATCTGGGTTAGAAACGGCCCAGAAGATATTACGTGCCGGGTATTTCTGGCCCACCATCTTTAAAGATTGTGTGGAAGCTGTAAAATGTTGTCATCCATGTCAGCTATATATCAGAAAAACGCGGTCACATCCTGCTCCCCTATTTCTCGTCATCTTGGTAGGCCCCTTCATGAAGTGGGGGATCGATTATATGACATGCAACCCAGCCTCGGCTGGGGGGCACAAATACATCATTGTCGCTATCGACTATTTCACAAAATGGGCAGAGGTAATGCCTACTTTCAAAGACAATGGGGAAACGACAGCTTAATTCATGTTTAATCAGATTATTGCTAGGTTTGGTATTCCCAAAGTGATTGTCACTGACCATGGTAGTCATTTCCAAAATCACATGATGACAGAGCTGACCACCATGCTCGGATTTCGACAAGAACACTCCTATCCTTATTATCTGCAAGCAAATGGTCAGGTTGAGGCTGTAAACAAAACTTTGAAAACTATACTTAAACGTACTATTGATACAGCCCATTCAAATTGGCACATCATGTTATATCCTGCTCTTTGGGCTTATCGAACCAATGTCAAAACTGCTACGGGTTTTTCCCCCTTCCAACTCGTTCACGGGGGGGAAGCTATTACGCCGATTGAATGCGAAATCCCATCCTTGCAGATAGCTATTCATGTGCTACCTGACACAACTAAGCTTGAAGAACGATTGCTTCACTTAGAACACCTTGATGAGCAATGTAGAGATGCGTTGACTGCAAATCAGGCTCATAAGAATAGGGTTAAATCTCAATATGATAAAACGGTCAAACCTCGGGTTTTCTCTGAGGGGGAACTTGTCTTGCTCTGGGATCAAGATAAAGAGCCCCTGGGGGCAGGAAAATTCAAGGCTATGTGTTTGGGACCCTATGTTGTGTCTAAAGTTTTGAGTAAAGGCGCATATGAATTAGTGGATTATGATGGGAATAAGCTGCCTGAGCCTAGAAATGGGATCTACTTGAAGAAGTACTATGCCTAGGATTAGCACTTTTTCTTGTATATTAATGTATGTATTTTTATGTACATTAGGTTGTCAGTTTCATTTTTTATACTATCTGCTGGTTGTTGCAGATGTCTTCCGAGATGTATGTAGGTTTTGCTGATGGCGCCAGCCATCACACTTGTAACCTGGCTTTGGCAGCATGGGTTATCTACTCCCCTTCAGGACAGCTTGTTGCCACAGGTGGCGCTTGTCTAGGTCCTGTTTCCAATAATGTTGCTAAGTATAGGGCCGTTA
>LPNX010336408.1:667771-698087 GCA_001517045.1 Pseudotsuga menziesii | reverse complement strand
TCATGGTCCCAATAACTGACCAAGAACTCTAATATGCGGACATTGGCCCGCATGGGTGATGTGCAAAAAAACTTGAATAGCCCACTATTCCGCAATGCTTGGATAGTAGGCAGGATTTGGAAATCCGCTTGGTCCATCATCTCATGTTCCCTCTCCCTCCACTCCAGCACCATATTTTCCTGACAAAAAACACATAGTGTGATTCAGTAATTCATCATAAAAATTTAAAAATTTGACCTATTTTTAAAGCTTTTAGCTATGGCGCAATATGCACGACTATCCATTGGGACAGCTCGCGAGTCATGCGCGGCTTCCCTATGCAGCAACTCGCGCATCAAACGCGTATGCGCGGCTTTGCTATGCAGTAACCCACGCATACATTTTGCCATTTGTTATATTGATGAATTAAATTGAATTGACCATTAATTCTAAAATTTGTTTGGATGAAATTAAAGAGCACAGGGTGTAGATTTACCTGACACTGACGGATCTGAATTCCACCGGTCCAATTGTCCACAACGAGCGATCAAAGTTAGAGGGTAAAACTTTCCTTTTTGGTTCAAAAAGTGAAATGGTGAGAAATGTTTTGTTTTTCAAACTATTTATAGAAAAATTATTTTGTAAAGTGGGTTTTTTCTATAGTTTGAAACATCAATTGATTAATACCATCGCTTTTTGTGCCTTGGAACAGGTTTACTAACTATTTCAAAGTTTTGATGCTTCTATAGGGTGGTTTTTGCTCTTCCCAACACATGTTGGCAACTTATCACTCCACATTAACCTTAGTATGCAACATTTTTCCACGGACTATGGTATTTTAAGCCATTAGTCCCTTGTCTCTACCATTGTTCTTCCATGGCTAGGATCCCTATTTCATGAGTATCATCCTTATATGCCTTTGCCATCCTTTGGTACTCATTCTGTCACTGTTTCAGGCCCAGGGGTTTCCTCGTAGCTATTTTTCACGCCAAATAGAGCTTCTTATGAATCTCTCTTTACAAGCTATCCCTTTATAGGACTCCCTGCCCTATGGAGTTTCTTTAGGCCCAGGTCTGACTCCTTCAAAATAGACTTGACTACCGAGTAAAATTGTCCGTTCAGGCTCGTTAAGAATATGTGAATGGGCATCCACATTGGTGGTAGGTTATCTCTTTCTCGGACCATGCGGAATACTAAGAGAAAGGATCACTCTCTTTTCTTCGGAATTGAGAAGAGTATTCTCAGGTATAGGTTTATCACTTTTCCAGACCTGAGGGACTAAATTTACGGAAAAGGAACACCTGGTTTGAGCTTACTTTTTCTTTTTCATGCTCTGGACCCAAACATGAAAAAGATTTCGAGTGTACTTTGTGTCTTTGTCATGCTCGTTAAACACTTAAGAACAAAGCACCGATTTTATTGTTGTAAGCCCCATTTCTCATAACCAAATGGATCTTTCCGAGTGATCTTGCTTTCCTTCACACTCATAAAACTCAAGCTATTTTATGCTGTTATGGAAGGAGCATTGGGTAGGTGGTAATTTAACCTTGTTCGGACCTCCCCGACTAAGTACGAAAAAGGTTCACCTTTTCTTCTTCGGAAGTTAAGAGAGTTCTTTTGAGGTTTGTTTTATATTTTTTTGGCCTTAAGAGACTAAATTGGACGAAAAAGGACCCCCCTGGAGTCTTCTTTGGCGTTTTCAGACTCTCTAAATATGAAAGCACCAATCGAGCATGTACTATTTCGGGCTCATTAAATCCACGGATCAGTGTATCAAGCATTATTTTCCCATCTCTTCAAGCTTGTTAAAAAATGAAGAGGGAACCGAGTTGGCTTTCCTGGACTCGTTAAAACTTAACAAGGAAGGTAAGGAAGAAGTTTTCTCTTATTTTTAGTAATGTCAGCATGTCATCCTTGAACATAGCACTTTTTGCCTTCCGATATCCATGTTTCAGTATACACTTGTGTTCAGCTACCACTTTGAGTTTTTGACTCCTCCTCTTGTCCATTATACCTGGGGAATCTGTTCATGTCTCCTACATGACAGATAAGTCTAGTTGTTCTATCTATCCATTGTATGCTTCCTTGGGTCATCTCTGTGTCATGCTCACTGTTCAAGGATTATACCTAGTATCTGATCTATCACCCTGCTCCTATTACTATTATATCTGTTATCCATTTACTTGTGTCTACCTTCTTTTTCCCAGTTCCTAGTCACTCTTATGATCCGTTGGAGGATCTATTGCCTTCCCTATCACAATATGGTTCCGTTACAGTATCTCCTGATGATGATGACCTAGAGCTTTGACGATGGTACCTCTAGATTCACTTTCATCATTGGTGAACTCCTTTGCTTTAGTTGTCAATTATCATCTATTGGTTGACAAACTATTGAATCCTTTCCATGTTCGACTTCAGCTTACCCTTATTCACATGGCTTGGATTGTACTGGTTCTTTGGGATCTTTTATGAAGACCTTAGTTCCTCATTCATGAACTAAGTTGTGCAAGACTATGTTCCATTTCTATATCTGGCTTCCAGATCTTTGAAGACTCATCATTATTATATTGTGGATTTTCTCCACCTTTGTAAATACGTGGTTTTTACCCATATCATATGATGTACTCAAATATTGTAAAGGAGCTAGTGTTCCAGTAAATTGAACATAGCATCCTCAGATATAATTTTGTTTATGACATTACTATGTATTTATTTCAGGTACTCCTTCTGATCCACTGGATTTCTGAGTTTCTCCAGAGTTAGTATTATAATGTATTTCGGCCATCGTTCCCCTCTGACCTCACACATTAGGGGGCATCTGTTATACACTTGATTGGCACCTCTATGTCCGAGTGCTGACATCCCTCAGGTCGGCACACAAAAGGACACTTATGGATTGAGGTTTGCCTAGTTTCATTATACCTTGGTTGATGATGAAATACATTGCCTATATGCCCAGCTGATTACTTTGCCATTTTAGGATTTTGAGTAGCATGCGCGACTATATCTATTGGCATCTCGTGCATCATACGCGAGTATCATGTTCAGCAGGTCGCACATACATGTATACGCGGGTTACACTCTTACAGAGTCACGCATCATACGCGGGTTGCTCTACTACAGACCCATGTATGGTTTCCTCAAAATTAATATTTAAAAACATGAGTTAATGGGAGATTAGTTTACTCATTTACCTTAATCCCATTAACTGCTACAACCTCCCTAACCTTCGAGAACTGCCTCATTTCATTCATATAAATAGAGGCCTTGGGGAGGGGGTTAGACATACATACTTGGAGAGCAAAGTTATGCTGGTGGATTGTCTACAGAATCTTTGGAGCAGAGAAACTCAGAGTCCTTTGGTGACAGAGGATTCCTTGTTCAAACATTGGGTTGTAACCTAAACTCTTTCTATTATTGTTAATAAATATATTACTTCTTCCATATGTGTTTCATATCTTGTGGATTGGTAAATGTTTACATTTCAATATAATATATGATTTGCCTAACCTGCATCTATATATATGAATTGCTTTGTATCTGGAAGAGTGTTTATTAACATGTGAAGGAGGAACTATCCTGGAGACTCTGGAAGTGGATCAGAGAGGGAGAAGCTAGCTTGGATCAACCTTCGTATTTTACAAGTAAGTTCCTGCTACTTTCCTATTTCCTATTCTGTGCTTTTAGAGTCAAAATGTCTGCAAGTCATGAGTATGTTGGTAACCCCCCAAACCTAGGTTATTAGGTGAATTATCCTGTACAACACCAAGTCCAAGGAATTGACTACAATGAGACCTTTGCACCAGTGGCAAAGATGGACCCTATAAGACTAGTTTTGGCCATTGCAGCTTCCAAGCAATGGGAGGTACATCACATGGATGTGAAGATTTTATTTCTAAATGGAGCTATCAAAGAAGATAAATATATGCAGAATCCAAATTTTTTTGTTACTAATCCATATCTTGTGTGTAGGTTGAAGAAATCATTATATGGGCTAAAACAAGCTCCTAGATCTTGGTATGCCAAGATTGATGGCTTTCTGCTATCACAGAAATTTTATAGATGCAAGTCTGATCCAAATGTTTATTTGAATTTGATTAATGGTTCAATCATTATTCTTTTATTGTATGTGTATGAAATTTTGATGATAGGAATTTCCATGAAATAAATTTCCTCCTTGAAGGATGCTTTGAACCATTCCTTCTCCATGACTAATTTGGGACTGTTGAGCCAATTCTTGAGGCTTGATATTTCTCAATCATCTCTTGGAATCAAAGTAAATCCATACAAATATGATTCATACCTACTAAACAAGTTCATTATGAAATATTTCAATCCAATCAAGACTTTTTTCCTCTCAGGAGTTAAGCTTGAAGAAGCAAATTCAATTCCCTTGGTGAACAATACTATGTACAAAAAACTAGATGGTTGTATCCTCTATTTGAATCACACTCAACCTGATAATTCCTATCCAATGAGTGTGAAATATAGACATATGGAACAGACACATGATATCCATTAGATGGAATAAAATAGAATCTTTCACTTTGTGCAAGGAACAAAGGCACATGGGATTCACTATGTTGCAAAATATGACCTAGAATTAGTTGGTTTTTATGACTCTGAATGGGATGGTGAAAACACTAATATAAAATCAACTTATGGATATTTTTTTATGCTTGCAGATGGACCAGACATCTCTTCAAGTAAAAATAAAATCTCAATTGCACTTTCTTCTACAAAGGCATAATACATAGGAGTTGTAAATGCAACTACTTAATGTGTATGGTTGTTGGGCATACTTGGAGAGTTTGGGATTGATTCTAGAACTTTCACGATCATATTTTCTGACAATAAAAGTGATATTTGAATATCAATAGATGCTATACATAGGAGGTGAACCAGACACATAGATATCCACATGCACTACAACAGAAGAGTTGTGCATGATGAGGTCATTGCTCTGCACTATTGCGCATCATATGAGAAAGTTGCAGACATCTTAGCCAAATAAATCTATGAGAATACATTCAGAAATATCAAATAACTGATTGAGATATTTTATCACATGATGAATACTGATAAAAAATAATATTTCATAAAAAAAAATTCATGTCCATGTGTTGNTATATATATATATATATTTGATAGTTCACATAATTCAGGCTCATGCAGGGGTGTAGAATAATAAAAAACCCATTCTCATACTTAGGATACATTTATTAATCTTTATGGTTACTTTCCTAGGTCCTAGACTAGATAGTTAGCATCCACTTGCACCACTTGGTCCAAACTTGCCATAACTGCATCTAGGAGGAACCTTCATAAAATATGGATAATATTATACCAACTATATAGACTTCCCATTTTAGTAAATGTGCTTTCCTTCCTTATTTAGACTTAGACTGCTTTTCAACGGCATTAAGGTAATAAGGTGAAAGCTAGTCACATGAAAAATGGCTTGTTTTTTTTCCAAATCATCCTCCTTATTTTTCTCTCTTGAAAGAATGAGTATATTAAATTTCCATCATTTATAATCTATCATACATCATTCATACAATTCATGACCTTTCTGAACTGATTTGGAAAGTGTTTTATGCACCTAGGGGGTTTTTGGACTTTTAGTAAGCCTGCCATTGTGATGATTCAACTTTCCTCCTTAGGAATTATAACATATGATGTAATTATATATTTTTGCAACCTATTATTTTATAATTTTGGATTATGCACCCTTATCCAATGCAAGTTAGTGTTATGCACCAATTTCAGTCTCCAATTTTGTGTGGATCTTTGCATGCCTTCTAGCAATTTTTGTGAGTTCAATTGTACTACGTATGGGATTAATTTCCACAATTTCCATAGTCTCAATCACACTGGTGTGTTTGATACCATGCAGTACTAGTGCAATTCAGATAGTGTAGCAAAGATGCACTGAAAACAACAAAGGACCGGTGCAAAACAATACGCATTGCATGCCTTAGTGCATTTTTCATGTATGCCTTTGTGCAATACTGTATATTAACAACACCATTATATTTTAAAAATATAATTAAATCCAATGTCTCATTCAAATTTACCAATGTGTTTTCCTTCATTTATCACGCTAGTGCTTTGTAATAGTTAGTTTTTACCAGTGCTTTGTAATAGTTAGTAAGTGTGACCTAGTGCGATTTTTGGTATACTACACCAATGTGTTTCAAAAGTTAGTAATAATGAGGTCTATTATTCATACAATGCACCAATGCATATAATATTATAAGGCATTGGTCCTTTTAAAATTTGGTGTGCACCAGTTCTATATGTCTTATCAAGCATCGATGCATATAATGGTTTCAAATTTTTGTACGCACCAATGCATATGTTTATGTTAAATGCACCAGTGTGTTTTACATTTTATCACAGCAATGTGTTTGTTTGACTTAGGTGCACAAAAAAACCATTGCAAAATCCTATGGCCATCAAGTTTCTTTTAGTTATAATACAATTCCATAAAAACCTTTGCTAAAACACCTGGTACCGTCTGTGGAGGTTGTAGCGAGTTTTTTGATAATTTTAACTAATCTTGTAACACGAAAAAACTTTTCTATAACCTCCAATATAGGTAATTTTCCTTGCAGCGTTTATTTTTATTAAATCAAAACTTTAATTAAATTTAAAATGTTGTTGCTAAAACAATTAAGGAAGAGATTGGAATTAAAAAGTATTTAATTAACATCAATCAAGAGTATGGATACAATTTTTAGTAGTCGCAACATTGACATATCATTCATTATTTTTATGATAACAAAATATCAATGATCTCAACATGCAAGTGTATGAATATAAGCTTCAATACTTGCATCATTTGATTAAACATTATATGACACATCTCTATTTTAAATAATTGATAATATCAAATTTGATTTTGAAATAGAGAAATCATCCATGGAGTTAATAATTAACATATGCAACACATTTTATAACAACATCAAAATCAATGATACATGAAAATACATAATATACATGACTACTAAACTCAACATCAATATAATGTTAGATATGCTATCTCAAATATCTTGAATATGCCATCCCAAGTGTGAATGAGTGATACATCTCAAATTTTATTTAAAATACAAGAACTATATTGTTTCATAAATAAAAAAACAATCAAGATTAACATGATATGAAAACATAACATATATATGAACAATAATTAATTGATCCACCACCAGAGCTATATGCATCAATACCTCCACCACCAAAGTTAGAGGCATGATTAGTTCCTTTGCCATAGGAGCTAGAGGCATTAGTACCTCCACCACTAGATCTAGAGGAAAAATTAGTACCTTTTCTAGATAAAAAAATACTATGAAGTACAACAATTGATGTGACCATCTTAACTAAAGCACTAATGAGTGAACTAGATGTTGTAGCTAGTGGTTCGACTCTTGGAAGAGGAGAGGGTGTTCGGTCGTCTAGTGGAGTAGTAGATGGTGGTTGATAAACTCTGTGAGGAGGAGATGGTGTTTGGTTGACCTATAAAGGAGGAGAGAGTGGTCACTTGACTTGGTGAAGAGGAGAGGGTGGCCATTTGGATCGATGAGGAGAATAGCGTGGTTAGTAAACTTGTGGAGAAGAGGGGGGTCGATTATATTGGTGAGGGGGAGAGGATGGTCAATTAACACTATGGAATTTAGTTGAAATATGAAGGAGAGGGTGTTTGATTGACCTGTGGAGGATAGGTTGGTTGATCAGCCTAAGGAGGAGAAGGATGTGGAGGAGGATTACCATCCTAATAAAAGGAATAATATTGATCGTAATGGAAACCCATCCTCCTCTCTATTAGGATAACCACACTGAAAACATTATACATTAATAAATCATATCATGTCTAAGGGTCACCCATATAGTGAAATCTATGATCCTCATATGATATTGCTAGCTCATATTGGGAACACTATATTCCAAGCCATCAAGCCACATAATTGTTCTTCCTCTTCTTGATCTAATCTATTCTTTGCATCACATACTTGGTCTCTATAAGGTAGCTCATTAGCCTCAACCATATTCTCATTGGGTTGGGGAGGCACCTCCCGATCATATGTGGAGATATCTACAAAGCAGTAGACAACAATAATTATACAAATTAAACAATATTAGAACATTTCATTAAAATGTTACAATAAATAACATGCGCATTAAATAATCTTGTAAAATTCAACCATAATAATAAAATAATATTGCTAATATTACCTTTGGCATCTAGGGGATCATTTTGGGAAATTGAATGTTCAAATATCCACGTTATTCCAACCCTACATATGGATACTCAACAAGATCCATAATATGATCATCCTCATTTGAGAACATCTCTAGTGCCTCTAGAGTGATCCTAAATTGGAACTTCAATTGGGCCCTGTTAATATTTCAAATTCTAAGATAGATATCATTAGTGTTTAATCCAAATTCACAATAGTAGCATATACAGAACCATTGAAAGAAACACAATCACAATATAGACACAATATTTATCTTGGGAAACCCTCAAGGGGAAGAAAACCCAACAAAATTTCCTCTGTATAAGATGTATAAGATAAAAAAGTAAAACATGTATTCTCCTCCTTTGTGATATGTATCTCTCTCTCTCTTATGCTCTACATAAGTGAGTGAGTTTGTATTCTACTGAGGAAAAAAATTCCTCTATTTATACACTTTAAGTCACTTGACTTTTACCCTAACAATTTGGCCTCACTAAACTAACTGGCCTGACTTCACATAGGAAGACTCAAAACAATATTATATTATATTCATTGGGGTACTATTGACCTGACATACAATGGAGGCTTTAACTCATGAATCTTTTATGACCAATTACAATAATAACATCCTAACGGAGGAATAATAACATCTCCCTTGGGGTACATTAGTAAAATACATTTAGAATATCCTTTGAAGTTACAATATTTCAACACTCCCCCTTAATGACAAGGGTATTCTACTGACAATATCATCATCAACTATAGGATTAATGAGAGATACCATCTTCAGTAGTATCAAGGTAATACATCTGTACATCATAGGAAGGTTTCAACAATTATCAATATCTAGAACCGTTACTCTTGAATGTCTTCATCTTCTACAACAAACGATCACTTGATCCTTTGGTAGCAACACTTTGATAATCTTATCCTTCATAGCATCACTTAGATCATATCGATACTTTGCAGCAGTACTTGGATCTTCTCAATCCATTGCAGCAGCACTTCGATCTTGTTGATCCTTTGAAGCATAAGCACTTTGATATTTTTTATCCTTTGTAGAAGCATTTCAATCTTCTCGATCCTTTGCACCTACATTTTGACCCTTTCGATCCTTTGTCGACACATTACTTGCAGTACAGATGATCTCTTTTCCCGATGATCAATACCTATAACTTTAGGACATAGGTCCAAGGATGATTCAATCCTCCATCAACATACTCCCCCTTAACGAGGAGGTTCCATATTATCGACCAACTAAATCATGTATAGCTAAGTGTAGATCTCATCTGCACATGAATGAGGGGGCTATCATTTGTAAGGACTCATCGTAGACCATCCTCATCTTGTTAGAGCTATGGACACTCCAAGCGAGTGTTATACTATGACATCTATATGTACATGTAGGCATACTCCATGCAAGAGTATCATCTGCAACTGTAGATCTCGACCGCACCTAGATCCAGACCCTATGATCTGTAATGACTCATCGTAGGACATCATCATCATGAAATATAGGACCACTCCATGTGAGTGTTATACCACGACATTCAAAAGGACTCATCGTAGAACATCCTTAGAGTGAAAACTAGGACCATTCACAAGCGAATTTTATACTACAACATCCACATATAAATCTAGGTACACTCTCCATGCGAGAGTAATGTCTGCAAGGAAGATATCGACCACAACTAAATACAGGCCCTATTGTCTGTAAGGATTCATAATAGAGTATACTCATATTCGAATCTCAAACCACTCCTAAGCGAGTGTTATTCTATCGTATCCACAAATGAATGTGGGTACTCTTCATGCAAGAGTAACGTCTACAGGTCCATCCTTAGCTAGTAAGAACCACTCTAAGGAATGGAGTGTTAATTCGTGCAAGACCATCCTCAAGAGAGGAAACTATCATCCACAAGTGAATGTCGAAATTTTTTGACATATTCAGGTGTACTTGGCCTCTTTCATAATGGAGCTTCATTGTAATCCCATAATCAATGAAAGTCTTATCATCACTCCCCATTTCTAGGGAGGATCCATATCATCAACCTGCTCCCCTTTTGTTTGAGGAGGGTTCATATGTTCGTCCTCTTCATCCTTTCCGAGGAGATTCCATATATTTTAATTGCTCATCCTTCTTGAAGAGAGTCCATATCTTCATTCTTCCTTCTTTCATGGAAAGTTTGTAGTATAATCATTATTCTTCCTTACAAGGAAATGTTTTCCTAACTACACCAATATTTTCATGGAAATATCCAAACTTTACTCGAGATAGAGGCCTGCTCATCACATCAGCAACTTGATCATCGGTACTCACATACTATAGCTTTATATCTCCCTTTTGTACCATATCCCTTATATAGAAGTATCAAATTTCTATGTGCTTTTATTTATCATGGAACACAGGGTTCTCTATCATCTTTATGAACTTTGGTTGTCACAAAGAACCACTGTGGTATACAGCTCCATGTAAAATAGTCCTGACATTAGTTTATGAATCGATATCACTTCACAACTAGCAGAGGAAGTGTTAAACCAAAAAATACCCAACTTGCTCAATATGGTCTACACCACATGAAGACAGCCATTTCCTAACCCATATTGACCCCCACACCCTTACTTAACCTATGTTTTCCCCTCAAGGGCTCAAAAAATATTAAAAAGGGGCTTAAAAACCCATAAAGGATCCATAAATAGCTCACCAAGGGGCTAAACCACTCGAAAGGGGGCTAAAACACCTAAAAGGGACTAAAAAACCAAAAGGGAGCTAAAAAGAGGCAGAAAGGGGCTTAAAAGCCTAGAAAGGGCTTAAAACCCTGACCAAGGGCTAAAAACCCTAAAACTTGAGAAAAATCTATAAATACAGGGGTGGGGTCACTCTTAAAACACTCATTCTCTTCCCACCATTACTCTGCCCATATGAGTTCCTTGAGAAGCCATTATTCTCAAGCCACTCACTCCCTTCATTCCATTTCCTCCATTAGCCAAACCTATCGTATGTTGAGCATAACTCCATACCACCCAACCTTGAGGAGAGGTAGCTTCCTGAGCCTAGGAATGGTCGCCCCATTTTAAACCAAAGATAGGAAGATATATGGTCTTGTTTTTTCTATATATTTTTGTTTTGTAGGTTATCTAGATATACATTACATTTTGTTGCAGGTTCTCCATTTATTACTTCTAACAATTTGTTGCATCTTTTATTTCATCCACTTGACTCTATCTGTCCATCCTATAGACGGAAGCTAGGTGCAAATACACGTAGCCATGGTTTTTCCTTGGCTACAGTGTGGCGACTCCGTCGGGTCGATCCCAATGGATCCTTGGGGTTTTAATACTTTTTGTAGATTTTAAATAGTTGATCTGTAGTGTTCCTTCATTTCCTTTACTGTCATTTCTTTCTAGTTTCATTCATTTAGCCATAGTACTAGTTACTCTCAGCTGTCTTCTAGTTTCTTTCATTCGGCCATAATACCAGTTAATTTCAGTCATTCTTTGACTATCCCCATATTTTCAAATCGTTCAACTATGCAAAAATGACCGAACTAAATTTCTAGAAAATTCACCTCTGTTTGGTCACATTTTCTGCCCAAAATGTTGATTGATTTGAAAATATGTTCATGCATAGGGGTAAATGAGCATGTTTGGGAACTAGATTTTCAACCGTTTGAGCTAGTTCCTCATGGTTTGATCACAATCATCCCCACAAAAACATGTCTTTTATAGGTGTGTGATCCATTTTTTCATTGTAAACTTTTGGGTTTTCCTACTTGCTTTAGGATCTGACTTTCGGATTGCATGTTTGCTTTTGTTCAGACTATTTGTGCGGTTGAGCCGCCTTTGTCCAGCAACCTATTTTTTTCTGCAAGTAATTCATTCAGTATTGAATGGGTATGTGCTTAATCATTTATAAATAAAAATCTATCTAAATACTTAGTTTATTTCTGCACAGTTAGTTTTTCAGTTTTAAAGAATCAGTCGAAATAAACCCCCTTGCACAACCCTTCCTCCTCTACTCAGTCATCACCCTCTGGGATATTCTATGATAAGACAGAGGGTTCTGTAAGTGTAGTAATAGGAACCTATCTGAGTTATTGCTCTAAGCCATTAAAACCAGGTGACTTGGAAGGTAGAGGGGGTGGAGACTGTAGGGGGTCTCATGGCGTTCACATTCTCCCTGTTGACCAACCTTGCACTTGAAGGGTGACCTGAGGATCTACAGGTGGTATTGTACCCACTTTCATGACATCCCAACACCCTTTCTTGGCCTAGGAGGGATGCAAAGATAGGGTAGTCACTGGACAACCTTACATGGTTGTTAGTTCATAGTTGAATTTTTCAATTTTGTTCATTTTTACTGGTATTTCCACTTTAAAGGTTTCCAATTACCTCACCAAAAATGAGAACCATTTTCTAAACCATATATTTGAAAAATTCGACTTAAAATAAATATAACACATTCACAAAAGTGCACACAACCACACCACATAGTCAACCAAACTCGGTTCATGACGCCGAGCAAACCCCTAAAAGTAACCAATTTACTTTAATTCAAAACTCTACAATTTGAAGACATAAGTCCCTGATTTCCTTAACCATGGGAAGTGCTTGGGATATTCCCTAAAAATCATTGTGAGGAATACCACGAGAACCCCAAAGTAGCTGGCCAACGTGAGGAATTTCCAAGCGAAATGGGCAATGACCCCTACCGATTGACTAGAATACCCGCGAGGAAAAATCTAACTGTTTTCTTCTGGAAGTATTGGTGGCCGAGTGACCACCTATAAGACAATAGGAAACCATTGAAATTGAGGTCCAATTTTCATTGTCATTCACTATCAAACAGACACCATTGATCCACCATGCTCTTCCTCATGCCTAAGAGGATATCCACCTCAGTTCGGGTCTTTAGACTGTCACTGTCGAGACCACTCTCAAAAACCCTCCTCACCATTAGAAGGCCATACAACCTCTTATTCTGACTCAAATTCCTACCAATCTGAGACACATTTGCACACCGCATCGTCTAACCCCATGGATGGCGTAAATCTTGACCCCTTGTTTGGAGGGATGGTTAGCAGTGAACCCACGTCCATGCCTCACATTGCAACCACAATTGTAGCTAGTAGTCCTAGCACTGATACAAATGCCATGGTGATTCCGCAACCCATTAGTGGTGGGCCCACACCAACCCCTATCATTACCACAGTATCACCATTCATACTTGGGATAGTGGCCCTCCCATGACTGTCTTGACTATCCCCATAGTGGTAACTCAACTTCAAGTGCCCCCAGTCATGTAGGGACATCACATTCCTAGGAACCCAAGTGCCATCACCACTCCCCCCCTCACAAACCTCGGGTGCTAACCTCTCGTTCATGGCTCATCTTAACCTGCCTGATTTGGCTAGGTTAAATAATGACCCAATCAACCACCAACCCCATTGGACTCTTATGCCAACCAAACTCCCCTCAGACATTCCAAAGTTTGGAGGGAAGGCAGGGGAGTGCCCCCAAAACCTTATAATGTTGTTTCATCTATGGTGCTCATCGAACAACATCCTAGATGACTCGATAAGACTTAGGTTTCTCCAACGCACCCTCACAGGTGCCGCAGTCAAATGGTACATTGAGCTACCTCAAGCTAAGTACTCAGATTTCAACTCCTTGGCCTTCATGTTCCTGCAATATTTCCAACTCCCTACCCACTATGATGAGGGTATGGAGATCTTTCTATCTTGCTGCCAAAACACTGTGACCCACATAACTGACCACATCCATGAGTGGCAGCAACATCATAGCCTATGCAAGATCCAACTTGATGACAGGATTTTCCTCGATTGGTTCCTAAAACCTTACTACCACTCATTGCCAAGGACGTCACCTTCAAACATCCCCAAACCGAGGAAGAGGCCATCCTAAAGGCCCAACAATTTGACTTGATATATGCTCAATCTGGGTATCTTTACATCATTATTCCAGATTCCCCCCGTGTCGACACCTCCTACCACGATGCATTGGTGGCATCCCATGCTGTGAATTGCATCATAGGCTCCATCTCCCAGCACCAACAGTATTATGCGACACCTCCTAGGATGCCTCTGCAACCAAGAAACACCCCTAATGTTTCCCAATGGCACCCAATGCCCAACTACTCCAGGATGATGGCACATTCTAGAGCCACCACCTCTTATGTGCAGCTTGTGCCACCTCAACAAGCCCATGCACTGACTTGGACAGCACAAGCACATTCGGGATAGATGATTAGATTTGAATCCCCTCCAACTCCTCTGGCTTATTATGCGCCACCCATGAAAGCTTCTTTGGCCCCTGCTCCAGCTCCCCCAATGCCCATAGCGAAAGTCTTTTCTTAGAAAAATCATCTGAACCAACTCAACCCCAATAACCAACAAGGGCAAGGTAATAAAAACAGAGCTAGGAACCATGGCAACAACCAACCCTAAGGAGGCGTCCAACAGCCAGACCCTCCCAAAAATATTGCCAATCTACCATCTCAAAATCCCCAACATCCTAACCCACCTTGACATGCTCCATTACGGACCAACCATCCATGCCAACTATGTAATGTCTACGGGCACTACACTCACAAATGCCCTTTCATGGAATGTGCCAAAAACGCTCTCTAGGATAAAGCTTAGTGGGGCACCAATGCGGCATCCCAACCTAATCCAGCACCACTGAGCCCTCCACCCATGGTGCTCCAGAACCCGTTACCAATCCAAGGATTGGTAGCAACTAATCCTTTTCCCCTGCCTACTCCTGTGTTGAGGTTTGGAAAAACATAGGTAACAACAGTAGGGATTCTCCCCAATAAACGTTCCCAATTAGCTCATTATTGTTTGGGATGGGGAATCTGTCTGGTTTACGGTCTGGCTATCGTAGGTCAAGTAACAATTAAAGTATTTTACCGGTTACGGCCTGGTCCACCGTGTATATTTTTAGTTTTTGATGTTTTAGGTATGATATGCAAGTGCCTAAATAAATGCAAATGATAGAGATAACGAGGTGGGTCACAATGTGATGCGCAGGTTCTTACCTCTCGTCTTACCTCTCTCGCTTCTAAATCACAAACAATAAGAAACTAACTAAGACTCACTAACCTATCCCTAGGGAGTGAAACTATCATTAATGGTGAGTAATGTATCGTATTGCATGCATAAAGAAAATCACAGATAGTTGTTAACATTTCTAAACACATGAATATCAATAGAAAGATAAACAACAAGATAGCTTATTGTCAATTAAAACATTCATTATTCAATGTGTAAATTTCTCAAAATAAATAGGAGCACATTCATAACATGAAAGAATTCAATAGGTTAGAACGATCTCACAATTTATGCAAGCTGAAAAAGAAATAGTTCATATCCAACAAGCCCATAGCAAACATTTGAAAATCCATAGAACTTTCTCTAGCAGAAACATATAACTCTTTATTGCAAAATGAATTAGTTCTTCTTACAATACTTTCTCAAGATAGTCTGCAAAAAAAGGCCCCTTTCTATTTAAAACTCTCCTATACTTATACAAAAACCAAACTCTTGGGTTGACCCTCATTGTCTCTTGAGCTTCCCCAACCTTTCTTTTTCCAAAATTTTGTCTTGTATCTTGTGCACACAATTAATACAATATATTACATTTTAAATCAATATTTGCAAAACACTTTATGAGGAAGGCCGGCTTGCTCGCTGATGAACTTCTTCCATGCATCAGCATCTGTTGCTATGCCTTCAAACCTGGAAGGCTCAAGAAATCGAAGATTAATTTCGTATTTGGAAGCTTTGATCTTTACCCCCTCTATCCTAGAAGGACTTAGGAGCAGCTGGTATTCTAATAAATGTATTCTCATGGCTACATGTGCTACCACATTTTTCAATATCCATTCATTTAGGTCCTTGACCTATTGGATTTCTTGCTCATCTTCTTGGTACCTATCCTATAAATGTGTTAGAAACAATTCATGCTCAGGTAGCACATCTAATCTCTTTTCTGCAGAAGTTTGATATCGATTGTATGTGGAGAGCACTCTCCTGCAAAATTGAACACATGTTGTCTTTTTCTTTTTCACTGTTTTCTTGAACTCCTCTACTACATTAATTGCAAATTCCAGTAATTCATATTCCTGCTTTAAAGTTTGCTGATCTTTTATGGCTAGCTCTGTGAGAAATTCCTTACTGGTCTCTACCCAGACCATTCTTCCTTTTAGAATATCCAATATATCTTGAGACCTATACAGGAAATATGAAGTGGTATCTACAATTTCTTCTAGGCTAGTGTCTATCTGCAAAATGTTTCACCTTTCATCTTCTATCCATATTTGTATTTGATGGATCTTTTTTCTTTGAGTCAGAACATGCTCTTTCAAAGGTTGGATGTCAGTTTTCTATTCCATAGCATCCTTAAGTGATGCAGTCAATGAATTTTTATACTCTTCTAAGGCTGCTACCTACATCTAATACTACTTCTCCTTTTCCTCTACAGTAGCCTTCTACATTTCTAGCTCAGTAACCCTGCTCTCTAACTTGTTCTTCTCTTCACTTAAATTTCCATATGATAACTGAAGATTATCCTTTTCAACATTTAACATCTAATGCTCCAGCTGTAGCTTTTGTAATTCAGCTAAGGTAACCTGAGCACTCTTCTTTGTGTTCTCTGCAGATATTTTTAGAGCATTCTTATCTTCTTGCACAGTTTGGTATTCTGTTCTTGAAGTCTTGACTTCGCCCATCATATCTTATTATTTTCTCTTTAGCTTTTGGCTCTCATCTCTTTCCTTCTTTAATTTTTCCTTCGGTTAGGCCTCATTCTTCCATGACTACTCTAGATTAGTCATGAGCCTGTCCACATTGTCTTCAGTTGTTAATGTTAAAGCTACCCCAACTCTTGCTATCAACCATGGATCTTTATGCGTACCATGTACCAATGTCTTGTCTGTCACCATTTTTCTTGGCTATCCCATAGTATCTACCTTCTTCTCAGTTCTTTTAATGATTCTTTTCTTTTCCTTGTCATAAAAAATGGTATTAAAATCAGGAACCTCCTCCCTTTCGATACGCATGAAAGGGATCAAATTTGTTTCATAAATTGAAGCCTTTCCTAATATGCTTCCAGAAGATACAACAGTTTCCAAGGGATCGGGATCGAATTGTCCTCGCTCTTAATCTATTTGGTCTTGTACTCCTTGTGCATCAACTTGATCTGTAGGCTACTTATCCTTTTGGGCTTCTGTTAGTCTGAAGCCCTCACTTTCTTCTTGTTTCTTCTTTATTTCAGCCCCTTCTTTTATTTTCCTTTCTTCTTCTTCCTTCCTAGCTATTTCTTCAGCAGCTCATTTCTTTTCTTCCTCTTCAATTCTTAACCAATTTTCTGCTTCCTATGCTAATCTTTGAGCATCTTCTTCTATTTTCCTTGCCTCTTCTTCTTCTAACTTCTTAGCCTTTTCTGAATTCTTTCCTTTTCCACCCATAGTTATTATTTTTTTCTTGAATCTTTTCTTGAGGGCAGTTATGTTCTTTGCATTTCGGAATGTCTCCTCATCTTTGTCCCAAAAGTTAGTATATTCAAAATGGATTCCTGATTCTTTGCAGCAATCATCTAGTTTGTTATGGGAGTCATTTCTATGAAAATTCATTTCTCCAAAGAAAAAATATTCTATCTCTTTAACAAATTCTACTTCCTACTTTACCCTTGAAAACTTATAGCTTCCAAGTAAGAAAGGTACTGTAGGGTATGTTGCCTTCTTATGTTCAAATAGAAAATTGCCTACTCCATCAATATACAGCTATTTGACTAACTCCTTGTGGGGTACATAATCTGTAGCATATTTCAGGAGTAGAGAAGGAGCTCTGGAGCCACCATACATCCTTACATATAATCCATCCTTCGTCAAATAATAATCCCCAAACTCTTGTATGACTTTAAATGCCTCTTCAGACATGTCATTACATTTAGTCAAGAAAATTAGGGTATATAAGGGCATAATGAAATGCTCGTAAATTTCCCTATAATAAATGTGATACTTATGTGCCCACAACAATTTATAGGTTGTGTATACTGGGGTTCTGTGCTTTTCCCAGTTACATCTCAAAGAAAGAAAATCCTGGGTGCAAAATATGTAATCAATTAGGATAGATCTCAAATAAAATTCAGGTTTCTTTTTCGATACCCCTCCTAAGGCTACTGATATACATGCAGAGAGGTTGTTTGACACTATATTTTCCCAGTCGAAGATGGTTCCTTGGGTAGCCACAAAAAAAATAACTGGTATCCATCCTATCTTGAAGCTCTTCCCATGTGCTCTGCCAAAAATCCTATTGAGCATCAATACAATAAACCTGTAGGGAGCACAGAGAGTAGAGGTGTCATATTATCTGAAGGGTCTAGTTCGGAAATTCTTTCCTAGCATCATCATTCTCTTTACAGTTTCTACCAGGTCCATATCTATCTCCTTCAACCAACTTTCTGTCAAATAGACCTGTGTTGTGGGTAGATGATATGCCATGGAGACATATGCAGGGATATATGCAGCATATCCTTGCTTTGCAGTGTTCTCTAGAATCATTGTCATCACATATGTCCTGGGCAGAATCCATCCTATTACTTCTGAACAGGGAAATAATTCAGGCCTCGTAGCTACTTTCATCACGGCTGACTTCTCAATGTTAGCATAGATTGCCAGTTCTTCAAACCCAACATCAGGTACATTCTGGTTCGAGATCATTCTATATATTTCTCCCCACTTGTATTCTGGTTCAACTCCAGTAGTGTCCTTGGTATCTTCATAGATGTACTCTATTTTGGTGATTATTTCTACTTCAGGCTCTCCTTTAGCCATCGGAGCTTTCTTCTTCTATCTCTTCAACATGTTGCTGTTGTTAACCTAAAAAATGTCTCACTTATCTCTACATGGCCTACACCACCCAAGGACA
Organism: Pseudotsuga menziesii; assembly: GCA_001517045.1. Lineage (NCBI taxonomy): Eukaryota > Viridiplantae > Streptophyta > Pinopsida > Pinales > Pinaceae > Pseudotsuga > Pseudotsuga menziesii. The sequence continues at coordinate 678,919 of LPNX010336408.1, read as the reverse complement.
TCCATGATCGACCCTTGTAACACCCCATTAGACCCCCACACCATAAAAAAGGCTTAAGAATTAAGAAAAGGGCTTAAAAACCCGAAAATGAGCCTAAATTACTCTCCTAGGGGCTAAAGCCTCCAAAAAGGGGCTAAAAACCCTTAAAGGAGCCTAAAAACCTAAAAGGAGCTAAAGTTAGGGTAGAAGGGGTTAAAGCCCTGACCAAGGGATTAAAACCCTAAAAGTCCCCAAGAAAGCTATAAAAGGAGGGGTGGGGGTCACTCTCAAAAAAATTCTCCCTTGCATACTATTATGCTGCCCGTGGATGCCTTCAGACCCTCTATCTCTCAAGCCACTCACACTCCCTCTCCACCATATCCATTGACCCATAGCTCCCCCATCCAAGAGAGGTGCTTCTTCAAGCCAGGGCATGGTGGCCCAATTCCATCAAAGAGAAGGTATACCAATGTTGTTTCTTGCATTTGCTTTAATATTTTATAGCTTTTTCTAACCCATTTTTGTTTGCAGGTTTTTTATAACATGTTTTTGTAGGTATTTTGTTTCTAATATTTGTTTGCAGGTAGCCAAGGCGAAGCCCTAACCTTGTTTGCAGAGGGGCTCACAACCATACTCTTTCTTGTTCTTTGCTTTCTATACGGTTCCATTTTTTTTTCTGCATTTTCCACACGTAGGAACCTACCCTTTCATCCTATAGACAGAAGGGATCCATTCCTACCCCTGTAGCAAGGAGAAATCTCTAATACAAAACTAGCGACCATACGAGGTCGATCCCACAAAATCCCTGGTTTAGTTTTTTCAAATTTCAAGTTTTTTCAGTTTATGCCCTAGTTTTAGAAATTTCTTGTCAAATCTAGCTTAGATCTAGTTTATTTCCATTTTTTACTATTTCCAAAGCCTTTGCAAGGCAAATCCGAGTCAGTTTGGCCATAGTACAGGTTACTGTCAGCCAGATCTGACTCAGGATCAGAAAAACCCCAAACTTGGGGAAGGTCGCACTTATCAGGCCTGAATAGGGGACGAGGTCACTCTTTTAGGCCTCATAGGTGCAACCAGGTTTCCCTTTCCCCCCTGAAAGGTGTGACTTCACTCAAAACAGGAGACTACTTCTGTCTGTGAAATCTGTGTGACCCCCTGGCTTGTTTCCGAAAAAAAATTGTGACCCGCTCCCCAAATTTGACCCGAAATAGGAAGTCTGTCAATCAGTTAATTTTTAGTTTATTAGGACTATCAGTACAGCTCAGCCACCTCTATCCAACACAATAGTTCAATTTCTATTTCTGTTTTAGTTTACTATAATTGCATCAACATACAAAGTGTAAATTCAAAACAAATTTTAAAGGCTTAATGAATGCAACTTAACTAAAATTAACATAAAATTAACAGTCTTTCTTACCCTTCCTCCTTTTCCCAATCATGACTCTTCAGGGTATTCTGGGATATGACAAAGGGAACAGCTCATATAGTCCTAGGCCCTTCACTAAATATTGTTCTAAACCATTAAAAACAGATGATGTGGAAGGTAGAGGGGGTAGAGAAGGAGGGCTTCTCATAGCGCTAAGCATCCTCCATGTTGACCAACCTTGCATCTGGGAGATGACCTATGGATCTACAAATGGGATTAGTCCCATTGTGTTGAGAGACCAACACCTTCTCTTGGTCTAAGAGGAATATAGGTGTAAGGTAGTCACCTAGCTAGGCTGTCACATTCAGGTTTAAAAATGTATTTGTTTTCAAATTTCTGATTATTCACTGCTTGCACAACAATGACATGAACTCTATGACATATTCATAAACCACTTGCAGCCACCTGATAAACAGAAAAATAGAACAACATATACACCATACCACTAAATCAACCCAACTCAGTTCATGATGCTGAGAGAGCCTTAAAATTTATCAATTTACACTAAGTTCAAAAATTATGCAGTCTTTGAGGACATAAGTCCCTGACTGCTTCAACCATGGGAAGTACTTGGGCTCAGCCCAGAAACTCATTGTGAGGAGTACCACGGGAACCCCAAAGTAGCTGGCCGCTAAGAGGAATTGCCAAGTGAAATTGGTAACGACCCCCATCGATTGAGTAGAAACGCCCGTGATGAAAAATCCAAGCGCTGTCTTCTAGCAGTCTTGGTGGATGAGTGACCACCTACAACCAATAGGAATCCATTGAAACTGGGGTCCAAACATCATTCCCATCAATTTGATAAACATCTAACACAATTGATCTCCCATGCTCTTCCTCATGCATAAGAGGAAAACCACCACCATTCGGGACATTAAACCAAGACCGTAAAAACTGTTCTCAGCAATCTCCCACACCATTAGAAGGCCACACATCTTTTGATTCATATTCAGACCCATACCAGTCTGAACTAGACCTCCATACTGCACCATCAAGCCCCATGGCTGGTGGAAATCTGGATCCATTTTTCGGCATAGCCATAGCAAGTGGACCCATGTCCACACCACAACCTGTCACCAACAACCCTGCAGGTGGCCCAAGCACAGTCATGCAAACTATCATCATTCAACTGCCACCACCCATAGTGACCAGCTAAGCTGGCCCACTTGCAACACATGGGGGTAGTGGCCCTTCCACACACACTGCCCCTCCTGCCACACATGGGAGCAGTGGACTGTCCAGTTACATTGCCCCTACTATCATACATGGGGGAAATGTCCCCTCCATTCACACTATCCCTCACATCATACTTGGGGGTAGTGGCCCATTAACTCACACTATTCCCCCCACAACACTTGTGGGCATTGGCCCATCTACAATGGTGCCACCACAATTGCCCCTAGCCATGTAGGTGCATTATGCCCCTGCAAACCCAACCACCATACCTCCCCCATCCCACATCAACCTGGGGTAAAATATGCCTTTCATGGCTCATCTTAACTTTCCTAATTTGGCTCAATTGACAAACGACCCCATTCCCCATCAAGCTTTTTGGCCTTCAATGCCAACTAAGCTGCCATCAGATATCTCTAATTTTGAAGGCAAGGCAGGGGAATGTCCCCAAAACCACATTATGACATTCCATATATGGTGCTCATTAAACAACATCGTAGATGATTCCATTAGGCTGAGGCTATTCCAATGCACCCTTAGAGGTGCCACAGCCAAATGGTACATTGAGCTACCATAGGTCAAATACCCATATTTCAACTCCCTAGCTTTAATGTTCCTATAGTATTTCCAACTCCCTGTCAAATATGACGAAGGGGTGGAGATCCTGCTATCCTATTGCCAAAGCACTGTGACACATATAATCGACCACATTCATGAGTGGTAGCGATGTCGTAGCTTATGTAAAATCCAACTTGACAATAGGATCTTCTTGGATTGGTTCCTCAAGACCTTGCTCCTGCCCATAGAAAAGGACGCCGCATCCAAACGTCCCCAATCTGAAGAGGAGGACATACTAAAAGGCCAGTAGTTTCACCTAATCTATGCTCAATCCGAATATCTATACACTGTCATTCCAAATGCCCCCCATCTAAGCACCTCCTACCAGGATGCACCGGGGGCATATCATGTTGTAGACGACATCATAGGCTCAGTCTCCCAACAACCACAACACCGTCCAACACCACCTACAGTTCCACTAGAACCAAGCAACACTGCTAGTGTTGCCTACCAAAACCAAACTCCAGACTACGCCAGAATGATGTCCCAGTCCGAAGAAACAACTTCCTATGCACAACCTGTGCCACCACAGCAGGCTCAGGCCTTAGCATGGCCAACACAGCAGGATCAGGCCTTGGCATGGCCAACACAGCAGTACACAGGGAAAATACCCACATTTGTGGCACCACTTCCCACCCAAATCTATTATGCACCACAAGTGCAGGCAGTTCAAGCCCCCGCCCTTGCACCACCCACTCCATTGGAACAAGTGTTTGCACTACAAAATTGTCCCTACCATCCTACCCCAAAAAATCAATAGGGGAAAGCTATAAATAATTCACCCTGGAACCATGCCAATAACCAACCGCAAGGAAGCGGTCAACAACCAAACCCCCCCAACAATGTCACGGCAAATCGACCCACCCAAAACCCCCCATGAAAAAATGCACCAATACACAATGCCCCGTTGTGCACAAACCAACCATGCACACTCTATGAGGTCTATGGGCACTACACATTCAAGTGTCCCCTCATGGGTTGATCTAAGCAAGCCATTCAAAATGAGGCCCAACAGGTTGCTAATGCTACGAACCAAGCCCAACCCAACCAAGCACCACAAGGACCTCCCCCCATGCTACTTCAAAAAATACTACTAGTCCAAGGATTGGTGGCAACCACACCCCCTCCCCAAACCAATCTCAATGCTCCGGGGGAACCTCCCAGGACCGAAACAGGTGTTCACCACCTACTAGCCATGACTACTGAAGAGGTCAACTTACAAACTAGATGGAATCAGTATGGTACCACCATCGAACCCGCTGCCACATTAGTGGCATCTACATCCAAAAAATTCAACCTACCTCTTCAGTTACCCCCATTCCCCCGCCCCCCCATATGCCAAGTAGCCAATAACGCCACAGCTAGAGCTGCTATCAGCTATAGCATTATGGATGATTTGGCCCAAACACCAACGACCATGTCCACTCTGGAGGTACTCAAAATGTGCCCAATGCAGTGGAAAGCCTTACTAGCCTCCCTTGGGGCCGTAGACCCCTCCGACTCCAAGTTAATCACATTCGACACGGAGAAGAATCATGCATTCCATCCACCATCGCCTTCCAAATCCTAGTCTATATCCATAACTTGGTTGTACACCGACGCATCGTGGATGAGAGGGCATCCATGTGCGTTATGTCCACCCTGGATTAGCAGAAACTTGGATCCCCAATTCTGCAACCATCCTTCATAACTTTGTGGGATTGTGATGGCCATCCATTTAAAGCCCAAGGAATCCTCCCCCATGTCCCTATCACATTATCTGAGAAGATAGTGCTGATCGACACAGAGGTCGTCAACGCTCAATTGGACTATAACCTCCTCCTTGGAAGAAGTTATATGTACGCCATGAGAGCGGTCGCATCAATTGTCTTCCGTTTCATGATGGTCACTCAAGAAGGGAAGATCGTGACAGTTTATCAACTCACTTATCATGATCCGCAAGGGTTAATGACACCTGCCAATGTTATCCCCACCATCACCACCATTGAGTCACAAGGGACAACCACACACGCCAATGTTGTCCCTACAATCAACACCACGTTTGACAACACACCAGCCTCCCCATTGTTGAATGTGGGCCTTGGGTTGTTTGTTGATACCACCATGACATCTCATTTCCCCTTAGTATCACCACCACTGACACAAAATGAGACTGCGGAATTGTGCATGGTCTCATCCAGCACCGATGCACCCAAAAAAAAAAGCATAGCCATAGCCCCAACCCCAACCCCAACATCGTCTGCAGCCGCAACACCAACAACAGCTGCAACATCATCTACAGCAGAAACATTTCACATAGCCACAACCACAATCGCATCCCCACATGCAACCAGCAGGGATTTCTCTAGGCTCATCGCTAGTCCACACGATTCCCTTTCTGTTTCCCCCACCTGGTGTCACGAGCAAGTCGGTAATGGCCACCCTAAGCCTACCCAACTTTACATTGGGAATTCCTGTGTTGTATCTTGATCCACTAGCTCAACCACTAATGCTGCAGGTAGTCTTAACCCCCGTACAACCCATTGCGGTTGAGTCTCATCATCCACCAGGCCTGCCAAAACCAAAAACTGCACCCACGTCACCCCACCCAAAAAAGGCCAGGGGAAAGAATGCCAAAGCCACCACAGAACCTTGACAGATCCCACCTTATGCTATCTACAAACAACAAGGCCACCCAACTCAGAATTGCCCTAAAATTCCAGTGATTCATGTGCTTTTGGATGCCATAGAAACAACCAAAAACCTCCCCATGGTTGAACTTCCAAGTGCGCCAGTAGTAAGAAACGAGTCATTGAGAACAAACCATGCTTGCACTCTCTGTGGATTGTATGGACACTATTCTCACCACTGTCAAGAATTTCCCAAGTTCTAAATTGCTTTAGTCGACCTCCATCAACATTCCCTTGAATCTAACATCACCTTGATCGAATAAGTTCACCCCCACCTCCTTCTTCGGACACCATGTCCATTTAAATGATGTCCAATTCTATAGACCCTCTTATCTCCACCATCACTGATGGTCCATCAGACCTGTCTCTTTTGTTGTTTCCCCAACCACAGCCGTAACCTCAGTTGCAACCTCAACCTTAGTTATCAGGGAAACAATGGGGTTCATTCCCAATCAACATGATCCTTTTCCTTTTCCTTTTCCTACCATTCGAGATCATGAGTAATTCTGTCTTTGGATGCCATGGAAACAACCAAAAACCTCCCCATGGTTGAACTTCCAAGTACGCCAACAGTAAGAAACGAGTCATTAAGAACAAACCATGCTTGCACCCTCTACGGATGGTATGGACACTATTATCACCACTGTCAAGAATTTCCCAAGTTCTGAATCACTTTAGCTGACCTCAATCAACATTCCCTTGAATCTAAGATCACCCTGATCAAAGAAGTTCACCCCCCACCTCCTTCTTCAGACACCATGTCCATTTACATGATGTCTAGTTCTATAGAGCCACTTATCTCCACCACCACTGACGGTCCATCAGACCTGTCTCTTTCGTTGTTTCCCCAGCCACATCCGCAACCTCAGTTATCAGGGAAACAATGGGGTTTATTCCCACTCAACATGGTCCTTTTGCTTTTTCTTTTCCTTTTCCTTTTCCTACCATCCGAGATCGTGAGTAAGTCTGTCTTGGAAACCCACAATCTATAGGATTTCACACTGGGAGATATTTTGTGGCACCTTGAACCACCTACCATACCTCTGAGGCCCCAAGATGTGTTGACTCATGTCCATCCAATTGAGATGATGTTGCACCTACCTCCAAGTCCATCAAAGACTCCTCCCATCTCCAGGCCTACCCCTCTTCCTCCAACAGAGACCAGGGCCAAGGAAACAAAGCCACAACCAATACCATTTTCATGATATCTAGCACCAGTTTCCCTTTCGCCTCGTCAACTGTGGAAGATCCACCTGATCTATCCCAACACCACTTACGTGATGATGGAGAGATATGTATGACTGCCTCCGGTCTTACCCCATTCCCTTTAAACCATAGTGTGGAATCATTTCTTCCCATAAAAGACCAGATTTCATCACCCCACCTTGCCAATGACCTTTGTCTTGACAAGGGGGCATACCTCTTTGCTGACTCAAACGGTTGACTCTTGAATAAGATGTGCAATGGGCTCCACCTCAAGAGAGTCTATGCCTGATATAACCACTATGAGTCCCTTATAGTGTAGTTTTTTCCCTTTTTTTATTTTTCAATGTTTTTTAGCACAATTTAGGGGCAACACCATCAGCTACTAATCCAAAGTCACCCAGAACCAGTTCAAGACACCTCTCACACCTTCGGGCTCAAATTTCCATCTCCTTATGAGACCATCGTCTCATGTTTAATAAACAAATTTTGGGACCGCTCCCCGGAAGTTACCTCAATTTACAGGCCACAGCATGGTGATGCAAGTGTCTGTGGACCTGTACTTGTATCACTCTTTCCTACCTCTACTCATGCGGGTTCTTGGGCCACCACCTGTTAAGGGTCACCATTTTTAGTTTTGTTTTGTATTTTATTACATAGCTGTCTATTTCATCCACCACACCTTACGCGGATCTCTGGACCATTTTCCACAAAATGACTTATTTTTCTTGCATGCATTTGGCATATAAGTGCCCCTGGACTTGCACTCACATCACATGTAGTCAAGTCCGTCCACCGCAACTCACACACAGCTCTCCCGACCTCTGTCCATAAGTCACCTTGGTTTGCGTTCCTCTACCACACTGACTCACGTGCCTCTGCTACGATCTATCTTGTGCATGTATTGGTATGTTTGAGAGCTGTCTTCTCCATTCATACTACATGGATGACCTTTGGAACACTATCCACCATCTCGACATGGGGCACTGCCTATGCCACTGCAATCGATTGACCATATTAGAGTTTCGTTTAAGCTCTTTTCTGACTCCTAAAAACAATGAAAATATTGTCGATCGCAACTGCTTCCTTTCCCGCTCGCTAAAGTATAGGAAATGGAATCTACATCATCTCATTTACCTCCTTTTGCAGGCCATGTAAACCATTAAATGAAAAGGACCACCTTGTCGTATTCAAGCCAAGACCATTCCCCTCTGCCTAATTTTATGCTTTCTCGGCAAGAGGGGCCACACTTTATGAAAAAGCTCACCACAGGTTGTCATTAATCTCTTTTCCATCCTTCTCATCAAGAAAATATTGTTGAGCAAACTTGGTTTCATTCATGCTCGTAAAAGTATCTGAATGACCGTCTAGTCAGTATAGGTTTAACCTTTTCCAGCCTGATTGGACTACCAACGATAAAGAGTATATCATCCCCTACAGGATGGGTGAGCTCTCCTATGTATAATTTATCCTTTTTCAGGAACAGGAGACTACCAACAAAAAAGAGCCCCCACTGGAGTCTTCTTCATGCTTCCAGGCACTCTAAAATTGAAAGCACCATCGAACATTTACTTTCTTGGGCTCGCCAAAAATCCACGAGATCGTACCATAACAGTGTCCCTAGACACCACCCCACAAAAATTAGTTTGGAAGCATTCCACCTTTGGGTCTCCTTTGTTTAGAGTACTATGCAATGTGTCTTCCTTGGATCCCATCAATATAAAAAATGTCCACCTCCTCCAAGTATTTTCCATCTGCAGTGACATTCCAGGTATTACAGCTATGATCCCATTCCCATGAGTCATTTTCATTTTCTTCCTAGTCTTCCCTACCGTCATACTCTAAAAAAAAGAAGTTTGAGTCTACCATACTCCCCCTTCCCCTATTCAATTCTTTCCCTCCCCCTCCCCCTCCCCCCCCATTCAATGGGTCAGTCCGCAGATTGTCTCACATCTTTCGGTTATTTCCATCACACTTCTGGTCAAGGAAACATCATTGCCTTGACTAGGGGAAGTTCTCCCTCTATCGATGACAACACATATATTCTAGAGGATATACCCAAAGGTCCCTATATCCTGGTTTCATTAACCTCATTTATGAGTTCCTTGGACCACTGGAGAGGAGTCCTTAGTGCCTCTCAGGATGGTTGTTTCTCATGTGCTCGACTACAGCTACATCATTTCACCATTGATATTCGTACAGGGTTTGGTCCACAAAGTACTTGGTCAAAGACCCTGGATGTCACCTAAATCTAGCACAATGATGATTCTATTCAAGGGACCTAGATAGGTTATGTCCCTTGTGATTTTCGGGTTGCGTTGGAGACAGTGTTCAGAAGCCCCAATAGTGCTTCTATATAGATTTATGATTGATGCAACATACTTGTACCACAGAGACTCTGACTCTCAATCAGCAAGTCCATACAACTATGTACTGTCCCAGATCTAGTAGGCTATCAATCATGAAGATATAGCATTCCATGAGAATGCCACAGGTCCAATGTACCAGACTAGTATTGTATTCAGCCCCACATTGAGGCAACCATTATTGCACCATCAGTTTTATATGATCGGCTCTTGTATTTTAGAGCATAGTTAAAATTATTCTTTTGACATTGTCATGAGCATGGGGATGCCCGCCTCGTACATATACATGTCACACATTATTTGTATCTCACCCATTGATGGTAACCATATTGATACAAAAACCAAAAGCCACCATGCCCCAGCCCCCTAAGCACCACCTCTATGCAGCAAATCCTATGATGTCCATCTGCCATACGATGAGCTCCTACCCTCACACATCAGGGGGCATTCTGTTAACCCGAAAAATCCCTCACTGAGCTCTACATGGCCTACACCACCCAAGGACACCCATGATCAACCCTCGTAACACCCCACTAGACCCCCACACCCTCAAAAAGGCTTAAGAATGAAGAAAAGGGCTTAAAACCCCAAAAAGGGGCTAAAACCCCTTAAAGGATCCTAAAACCCTAAAAGGAGCTAAAGTTAGGGTGAAAGGGGATAAAATCCCCAAAAAGGGGCTAAAGCCATGCCCAAGGGATTAAAACCCTAATAGTCCCCAAGAAAGCTAAAAGGGAGGGGTGGGGGTCACTCTCAAAAAAATTCTCCCTTGCATACTGTTATGCTGCCCGTGGATGCCTTCAGACCCTTTGTCTCTCAAGCCACCCACATTCCCTCTCCTCAATCTCCATTGAGCCATAGCTCCCCCATCCAAGAGAGATGCTTCTTCAAGCCAGGGCATGGTGGCCCAATTCCATCAAAGAGAAGGTATACCAATGTTGTTTCTTGCATTTGCTTTAGTATTTTATAGTTTTTCTAACCCATTTTTGTTTGCAAGTTTGTTTATAACATGTTTTTGTAGGTATTTTGTTTCTAATAGTTGTTTGTATTAATCTTGCACATTGATCTAGGAACAAATAATCAATCTCATCAATAAATAATCAACAAATAACTCAGAAATGGTGTTAATTAGAACCAGAATGGTTTCCTCTCTGTATATTCAATAAACAATGAATAGTTACAATAACAATGTCAATCAATAGCTTGAATCAATGAGGAATTCGAATACCTAAGGAGGTCATTCGAATTCAATGACTGAGTCTAGCTTAACTGATTGTAAGCCATTGGTTCACACTCTGTTAACTACTTGACCAAAACCCGAATTGACTCACCAAACCCTAACTAAAGTCGGAGTGCAATAAATGACTGAATCTCAACTGAAAGAGATCAAACACATGTCATAGCAAGACAACGATCAAGTGCTAGTGCTTCAATGACTTCAACGAACCCCGATGAGGTTAACTGAAGTTGAACTGATCATCAAAAGTTGGTGGAGGCACCCTTGTTGACTCCAGATCATTAAATAATAATAAATAATCATTAAATAATATATTTAATGAGAGGAGGTGCCTTAACTGACTGGTTGAACTAATTGTAACCACCAGTTAGCAATTAGGTGCATTAATATCACTCAGATCACCCCCAAAGTGCTCTAGTTATCCTCCTTGACTATAGGTAGGCGTGGGTGTGACTGGATGATGTCAATTAATGCTCCATT
>LPNX010336408.1:639978-667545 GCA_001517045.1 Pseudotsuga menziesii | reverse complement strand
AAGCAATAAATCAAGAATTGGTTCTTCTATGCAGTAGTATCCTGATATTGTGCATGTGAACCTATGAATCCAAACTAAATGAATATGTCTGGATGAATATTCCACTTTGGAAGAAGAACAATGCACTCAACTGAATCAGAAATATAAACAGATGCACGGTGAAAACTGGACCCATGTAGAGAAGTTGACATCATCTGAAGAGAGACCAAAGGTTCTTGAGGATTTGAACCATGTGTGGAACACTCAAGAAACTTATATGTTTCAGCCTTTAACAGAAAACCATGAGTGGTAAAATCATCCCCAAATCTTAGGAGCAAGTGTCCAAGCGGATGCAGAATGTCTTCCTCTTTACTAGTTCTGTGAGCGGATGAGCATGTGACCAAAGGTAGAGAAGCCTTGGGCCTGTGGAGAGTGAATTCTTGAGCTCCATAATTTGATATAGTTTCTGAAATAGCTAATGAATCACATAATAAAATATTAGCAACCTCATATGAGGAAACTAACACCAAATCCCCATCAGCGGTTTTGAAGAGAAAGTGCGGTACTTGATTTTTCACACTGGAATTGGTGAGAGTAGCTACAGGCATGGCTGAAAGCTCTTGGATTTTAAAATATGAAAAAAATAATATCAGATCAGAATGTAAATAATATCTAAATAAGTTCACAACAGATCCAAAACTGTGAAATGAAATCAAATCCCCAGCAGCAGTTTTGTAGGAGACTTGCGGTACTTGTTTCTTCACACCGTTGATGAGAATAGCTACAAGCAGTACTGAAAGTTTATGAACCTGAAAATTTGAACCAATAAATATTATATCATATCCCAATAATATCATATCATATCCAATAAGGTTCATATCAGATCCAAAAGTATGTTCAACCGAGACGGTGGATGCACAGTTGTCTTTTTCTTCAAAATTCTGAATTTTGGTGCATGCAATCCTGCAGGATTTTGCTGGAAGATCTAGATCATGGGGAGTGAATGTTTCACTCTTATAATCTGATATTTATTCCAAAATATCCATTTTTTTACATATTTTCACACCAACAACAACATTAGAGGAATAAAAATCAAATTTCTCTTCACTTTCGAAAGCAATTACTAGTAAATTTTGCACAGAATTCAAAGGAAAATCACCGATGAATGTTTGCATGGAAGTGCAGCAGTATTTTTCTTCAATATAAAAGATTCAAACGTCTTCTTATATTTCAGAAATATGAGGAGATGAGATATCAGAGATCTCATGAACTTCCGAAGCATCAGTAGAAGGAGTCACTGCATGGAGACTTTCTTCAATTCGAATTGAATGTGTAGAAGATTATGCTTCATCTTCATCTTGAACAACTTCATCAGAGAGAGTAGAGGATGAGAATTTTGAGTAAATAAATCTTGTGTTTTTGGATGTGATCTCCAAAGTGCTATTATGATCCTCATTGTTCTTTCCAAAGGTTCCATCACATTTTCTCCAGAGATCCTTTGGGTATTTAGCAGAACCAATAAGGTAGCACAAGATAGGAGAAAGGGCTAGACATATTGCTCCAAAAGCTCTATCACCGTCATTTAGCCAGTCATTATCATTCTCATAAGACTCTTTTCCAAATCCAATAGACACCTCATAGAGACCTCATCTCTTCAGAGATGCAATCATCTTCAACTTCCATTTCGAATAGCTTGTGAATGGGGTGAGATGAGGGATTGATGAGTCCATTCAAAGTTGTACCTGTTAAAACCTGCAAATCAAAACAAAAGGGGCACACTAAGGTTAGACAACCAGCAAATTTTAGGCTTTCATCACACCCAGCATATTCAATCAAGAAAGCTTGATGAACAAGTTCTTTACTTGGGGTATTAAGTGGTAATCCTTGGCTTCTGGTGCAGTGCTGGATTTTTGAGCTATTGCTCACTTTTCATGCAGAAATTTGTCAAAAAACTTGTTTTTGAGAGATATATCTTCATCCCACTATAAGCTCTGATAACATATTAATCTTTCACATTGATCTAGGAACAAATAATCAATCTCATCAAGAAATAATCAACAAATAACTCAGAAATGGTGTTAATCAGAACCATAATGGTTTCCTCTCGGTATATTCAATAAACAATGAATAGTTACAATAACAATGTCAAGCAATATCTTGAATCAATGAGGAATTTGAATACCTAAGGAGGTCATTTGAATTCAATGAGTGATTCTAGCTTAACTATCTGTAAGCCATTGGTTCACACTCCGTTAACCACTTGACCAAAACCCTAATTGACTCACCAAACCCTAACTAAAGTCAGAGTGCAATAAATGACTGAATCTCAACTGAAAGAGATCAAACACATGTCATAGCAAGCCAACCACCAAGTGCTAGTGCTTCAATGACTTCAATGAATCCCAATGAGGTTAACTGAAAATGAACTGATCATCAGAAGTTGGTGGAGGCACCCCTGTTGACTCCATATCATTAAATAATAATAAATAATCATTAAATAAGCTATTTAATGAGAGGAGGTTCCTTAACTGACTGGTTGAACTGATTGTAACCACCAGTTAGCAATTAGGTGTATTAATATCACTCAGATCACCCCTGGAGTGCTCTAGTTATCCTCCTTGACTGTAGGAGAAGACTAAGTTAGCCTCCTTGAATATAGGTAGGCATGGGTGTGACTGGATGATGTCAATTAATGCTCCACTGATGTCAATTAATGTAAATTATACTTGGGATAGTGGTTTAACTAGGCCAATTTGACCAAAAAGAGTGTTGATGGTGGTAAATGTCTCTAACAGTTTGCAGGTAGCCAAGGCAAAGCCCTAACCTTTTTTGCAGAGGGGCTCACGGCCATACTCTTTCTTGTTCTTTGCTTTCTGCTTGTTCTGTTTTTCTTTCTGTATTTTCCACATGCAGGAACCTGCCCTTCCTTCTAGTAGACAGAAGGGAGTCATTCCTGCCCCTGTAGCAAGGAGAAATCCCTGCTACAACTATTATAGCAATCAACTTGTCACAATCAAAAAACATGTTTTAGGATAACTAAGCTCTTAGCAAGTGCTTATAGAAACACACAAGAAAATATACCAATTTATTTACCTCCTTGACATGCATGCTGTTAAAATAAGTTAAACACAGTCTTTATGAATGAAATATTTTACTAGAAAAACCCTGCAAACTGCTTCCTAAATTTTCCTAAGCTCCACTATCTCAAAACCTTAATCGACCGAACAACCTTGGTCTCACACAGGTACTTATCAGACTGATTCTACCGCTGGATCTCAATGCAATTATCAATCTCAAAATACTAAACCCTACATAGCAATTGTCTTTGAGAACAATCCTAATCAACTGAAAAGAAAAACCCTCCTGATTCCCATGGGAAAAAGGAACTGTAAGAAAAAAGGCTTACTAACCCCTAGCCAATCATGAAAAGACCAAGAAAAGGGTGGTGCAGATAGCGAAACACCTATCTGCACCGTGCCCTAGTAACTTGCTCCGGCGTAAACGTCTCCATAACGCTTCAATGGCATACAGACTCATACTCCCACAATAATGAGACCTTAAACAACTAAAAACCCCCCTTGAAAGTAAAACATCCACAAAATCACTGTAAGGAGGAAAAAATTTCTTAACCTGCTATGCGAAAGAAAAAAAAAAATAACCTCCAAAAAGTAACCTCCAATGCACTTGACAGTTCAAAATCAACCAATACTACCGAAGCTAACAAGGCTATGGGTAAACCTACCTGTCAAGAGCAATGGAAGTGACCAGAAGAGCTGAAAATCCATGGGTGTAGACACAGGGGCTTCACTTGTTGACCAATATCCTATCACATTAGTTCATATTGTGGGTTTTAAAATTATTAAAAATTGAACCAATATATTGCAGGTATTGGGGGGATGAGGGGTTTAAGGTGGGGGTGGGTAGGGTGGTTTATAAGGATTGAGGTATAAAAAGGGGTGGGGAGGAGGTTTTAAGTATTGGGAGGGGGTTTCAACAAAAAGAGTTTGGTTCAATATCTCTGGAAATTAAGGGTATTCTTTAATACCTCACGATCGCAGGTGATATGTGAGATGTTCACTAAGTGAAGTCCCCGTGGTGCATGGTGTAGAGTAGAACGAACCAGGTGTTGATAGCTATGTGCGCGTGAATTCTCTGGGATGCTTCCACGGTGCAAACGACGAATCAAAATGCTAAATGACAAGTCATATTTCCACACATATATACCCATGACCGGGCGGGAAACTTATCGATGGGAAAAATTAAATCAATCAGAAGAAACAACTGGAGGATCACCGCAATGGTAGGTACAAATAGAAATACGGACCTGGCGATATGTTAAGTCAATTGAATGTTGGAACCACTAAGTTCTACCCTCATAACCAAAAATTGATCTTCCTCCACAACATCGGTAATGTACAGTTCTACCATCGCTGGCTTTATTGTTGGAACGGGTATCGAAAATCGGCAATACTAAGCTCTAAGGAGTCGGCGAAAGAACATGATGCTTTCGAAACATCTCAGAACTAGCCTCCCACAATGTCGGGTGAGATAGACACTATGAATCCGGCTTAATCTGGTCAAACAACCCGACAGCGAAATAAAACATTATCGGATATCGAAACCGCTAACCGCTAGAACTTCGTCAAATCGAACCCGAGAAAAAAAAAGAACTAGCCCCGATGTATCAATGAGGGAGTCCAAAGGCACTCGATAGGTTTGACGGTTTGGTTTTCGCAATGTCGGAAGTATAGTCCACTATGATTCTGATATCGGAAGGATAGTCGACTAATCTTCTGATACAGAAAAGTGAAACAGACCAAGTTTTTTAAATAAAATTCTGAACTCAGTGCAGCTTTGGTGAAAAAAAATACTCTTAGGCTAGTTTTAATAATAAAAAAAGGGGGGGGGGATAAAATTGAAATTTTTGGGGTAAATTGTTGCAGCTGCAACAATTGGCGACTACCTGGTGAACACAGATCTCTAAACAATTTCCTTTTTGATCAACAGACTACTTTGATGGTGACACTTTACTAAATTTCTTCAATATATCTAAATTCCCAAATGCAAGATGTATGCACTTTAATTATTGATTATAGTCCAAGTTAAGGAACAAGGGAACCAAGATTTCAAAATCCAGATAACTCTTTTGAGGCCAACAATATGAGTTTCATTTTACCTCTGTCTTTGAGTAGTTTCCAACTTAGACACCATAGGATCATAACATATGGTAAACAGATATATCCGTTTGTTCCTCATTCCCATGCCATTTTGTAGTTTTGTTGCTTTTGGACTTTTGTCCCCTTTTTAGTTCTCCTACTTGCCTTCTTTTTGAATTTTAATTTAGGCTCCTCTATCCATAGTGTTCTTTTGTGTGAGAGATATATTTAAATTTCATCTCACAATCGAAGAAGAACTTTGGCAGTCTTATACGTACTAATATGGTTCAGTACTTTCTTTGATACATATTGCTTTTCGAGGAGATTTTGACTCTTATTTTCCTTTTGGCTTTCAATTCATGGCATGGGATTATTTAAATATAATATAGTGTTTACCTTGTTTCCTTTCCATGGGTCTTTTGATGTTACCCCCTAGGACAGTTTTTAATGTGAGATGAATGGAGCCTCAAAATAGTATTCTGGACCCTTTTATCCTGAGTTATTTCACAAGGATTAAGTAGGACTTCAATGTGTTCATAACCATTTAAGAAATATGCTAAACTTGAAGAAGTTATTTCAAATATTATATGAATTAATAGTAAGCAGTCTTGTTGTCAAAGATATTAGTTAACCTAGAATTTTGATGAAATCCATGCAACCAAAATTCGTGTTGTTTTATTAATCATAAGCAAAACAAGAATTACAATCAATCAAACTATAAGTAAATAAAGTGAATAACTAAAAAAACTTATCCTAAAGTAAGCAACAAACCAAATGTTTATTTATGTACATGAAAACCAAATCAAAAAATGATCAAGAAAAATAAGGCTTGAGAACTAAACCATTTACTGGTAAGTTCTCTTCCCACCCCTGTAAGTCTTGCAACTTGTAAGTCAAGGGGCCTAGCTTTGCTGCAATTTGAAAAGGGCCTACCCATAACTGTTGAAACTTGGTGTGCTTTCCCCTTTCATTGTGTGGGTGATCCCACTTAAGAACCAGATCTCCTACTGTGAACTCTTTGTTCCCAGCATTGTGCTTATCAAACCAATGCTTCACTATTTCTTGTTGATGCTTAAACCTTTCTTTGGATTTGGACCTAGAATCTTCTGACTTCAATAGATTATAGATTCTGATTTGTAGAATTTCATTATCGGTACCCCTAGATTCTTGAGCTATTATGGAAGATGGCAATAGAATATTAGGAGGAAGGACAACTTATTTTCCATAAACAAGAGTGTATGGTGACACACCTAAGGAATTCTTGGTTATGACTCTATCATCCCAGAGAGCATTAGGTAATGCTAAATGCCAGCTCCTTTGATTTTCTATTACGATTTTCTTTAGAATTCTAATCAGATTCTTGTTTGTGGATTCCTCCAAACCATTTCCTTGTGGGTAATAATTTGCAGAATAATGCAACTTAATTCCTCTTTCATTAGCAAATGTAGTTAATATAATAGAAGAAAAGTAAGTAGCATTATCAAAAACTAGGGAAATTGGAACCCCAAACCTGGTCATGATGTGATTCTGTAAGAAATCCATAACTGCATCTTCATTTACTTTTCATAATGAAATAGCCTTGACCCATCTGGTGAAGTAATCAGTTGCTGTCAGAATATACTTATGCTACAAGGAGGAATTTGGGTTTATTTCTCCAATAATATCGATTCCCCATTGTTCAAATGGTTCTGATATAATTACTAGTTTTAACGATCCTACTACTTTAGCTTGTCTTCCAACACATCTCTGACAAGCATCACATTTTCTAACATGAGCATGAGCATCCTTAAACAATGTAGGCCAGTAATATCCAACTCTGAGAATCTTATGTGCTGTTGTGTATCTGAAAAAATTACCTCCAACAGGCCCATCATGCAATTCTGCTATGACTTTATTTGCATCTTCTTGTTCTAAGCACCTGAGAAAAAATCCATCGTAGTTCTTTCAGAGCAGTATGCCATCAATGATCTGATATGAAGCTGATTTCAGACGTAATGCTCTTCTTCGCTTGGGACTCCAATGCTCCAAAAAATACCCTTCTTGGAGGTAATGGACTAGGTCCCGATACCAGCAGTCTAGAGCTATAAATAAAGGACATAAATCCACCATATGTAGTTCAGCTTCATTATCCTAGCTGCTTTCTTCATTGTTTTGACCTTCAGTCATTAGTTTACATAATCCTTGTCCTTTAACTATGGATGGTGGTTTGAACTCAAGATCGTATTCTTGTAAAGCAGTCACCCAGTTGCCTCTTCTTTCTCCTAATTCATTTTGTACAAAAACAGATCGTACAACTGGGTGTGGAACTATTACTTTGGTGTGATTCTTAAGTATATATGGCCTGCATTGTTTTACCACTTTAAAAACTACATAATATTGTTTCTCAACTGCTGGATAATTCAATCCAACTCCCTGCATACCAATGCTCATAAATGATATGGGGTACTCATCTCCCCCATCTTCCTTCTGTGTAAGCACAGTTGCTAACGAATCATCGATTGCAAAAGTGTACAGAGTAAAATCTTTTTCAAAATTTAGACTTTTGAGTGATGGTGCATGAGCAACAGATGTTTTTATCTTACTGAATGCATTCTTCTCCAAATTAGTCCATTTGAATTGCACACTCTGTTTAAGCATTTGCTGCAAAGGTTTGACGATTTGAGCAAAGTATGGTACAAACCTTCGCACAAAGTTGATTGTCCCCATAAACGATTGCATACCCTTTTTACTATGGGGTAAAGGGATCTTTTCTATGGATTTTATCCTCTCTGGGTCTATGGAGATCCCTTTCTGAGAAATAACATGACCCAATAGTTTCCTTTTGTGACTGCAAACACACATTTCTTGGGATTTAGTGAAATACCATACTTCCGGCAACGCTCAAAATTTTGATTCAAATGAAATGCATGCTCCTCTCTCTTTTTTGAAAATATTGTGACATTGTCTAGATAATCCACAACACTACGGCCAATAAAATCGTGGAAAGCTATATCCATGGCCCTTTGGAAAGTAGCTCCAACATTAATAAGTCCAAAGGGCATCCTCCTATACGCAAAAGTTCCCCACTTGGTTCTGAAAGTGTTTTTAAGCTGGTCTTCCTCAGCTACTAATACTTGATTATAACTGAAGAATCCATCTAATAATGAAAATAATTTAGAACCTGAAACCATCTATAGTATTTGCTCCATGGGTGGGATCGGATAATTATCTTTATCTGATGCACAATTAAGATTTCTGAAATCTACACAAAGCTTGATTTCTTCAGACTTTTTCCATACTGGCACCAAATTAGAAACCCATTCTGAATGTCTGACTTTAAATATGATTTTAGCATCCAACAACTTTTTTACCTCACTTTGAATTAAAGGTTCCAACTTAGGATGCATCTTCCTCAAAGGCTGTTGGTAAGGCTTGATTCCACCTTTGATTGGGATAACATGTTGTATGATCTTTTTGTGATAAGTTTTAATATCTTCATAGGTCTGAGCAAACACATCCTTGTACTGCTTGAATAAACTGATGAACTTAGGTCCTTTCTCCTGGAGAACAACACTTCCCAAAATTTACATATTTGGGTTCAACTTCCATCCCCAAATTGATCAGCTCGAATTGTAAGGACGAGCTATCGGTCTTGAAATTTGCTGGCTTTCTGAATTTTTTATCTAAATCAAATATTTGTTCCAAGGTCCTAATTACTTTAGTAAAAAAGTTCCTGAATTTTAATTCTGCTTGATGTTCTTCATCATTTATTATTGCTCCTTTGAAAGTATCGCCATTCATCAAAAACTCCAAAATTTGTTGATCATCGTCAAAAACCCGTAGATTTGTGATCATATATGGAATAGAAGGCCTGAAAAGTAATTCAATAGAGCATATATTATTTGAAGGTACTAATCTTGTGGCTGAGGTAGCTAGTAAATCAGTTGCTACATTCTTTAATCTAGGAATGGACACAATATTGAATGTATACAAATTTATAATCAAATCCAAAACTTCATTTTGGTAAGCTTTCAAATGTGGTGAAATGCAGTGTATTTTGTTCTAAATTTGCTTAACAACCATTTCAGAATCTCCATATACTTTCATATTTTTTACTTTCAGTTCTATTTCTTTTTTAAGTCCCTGAACTAGTGCTTCGTATTCGGCTGTGTCATTTGTGTATTTGAATTCTAACCTACATGAAAGAAAATGTTTATTTTTTTCTGGATCAATTAGGACATAGCCAGCCCCTGATCCCTCCAATGTTTTAGAACCATCAAAATAAAGAGTCCAAAAACTATCTACTTCTTCTGAATTTGAATTACAGACTACATCTAAAACTAAATCTACTATGTTACAGTCAATCTCATTAGCCCGTGAAAATCGAAGGAGATCGGGCTGGATATTAGGTATACTGTTGGCTTCTTTAGCTTGTTAATTTCTCGGTCCCATTTCAATGAAATAGTTTCCCAATACAGAGTTTATTGGTTCATTTTTTCCTTCTAACTGAGTGACATTGTATTTCATTTGAGGCATTCTTAACACTTTTATCTGATTTGGACTTCCCTTAAAAGGCAACCACAAATGTGACCAATCTGATGCAAAATATCCTTCTAACCTTGCTAACCAGTCTTGGCTCAAAACCAGTCCATAAGCATCTGGTATGTCTTCTACTACAATGTCGATGTACTGACATACCCTCTCATCTACGGATAAGCGAATCATAACATCCTCCATTTCTCCTATTACCTTTATAGTTGTTTTGTCTAATTGAAGAACCTGCTAAGTGGATGGTTTAGGTTGAACATTGATTTTCTTGTAGAATGAAAGTGGCATAACATTGACTGATTCTCCTGAGTCCACTAAATAGTTATGCACATTATAGTTGAAAATTTCAAAAGTCAGGAGAAATTCTGGAGTTTTATACTTAGATTTCCCTCCTAAACTTGCCTCACCAATTTCTTCCTCAGGTTGGTTGTCACTGGGAGGCTCCTCATTTGGTGTCTCAAGTGCTTTTAAAAGCTTCTCTTTTTGCTGAGGTAAATTGCACATTTCAAACAATGAGATATTCACTTTATCCTTTTTAATGTCTTCCACAATATCATATCCCATCTCAGGTTCTTCAAGATTCTTCTTGACATTATCAATCTTAACTTCAGTAAGCTTAAGAGGTGTGTTGATTTTCTTTGGAGCTTGACTTGAAATGATGAATTCAGCTATTTTAATAGTTGCAATGTTGTTCTATATATTCTTCATGTTTTATTGAAGTTTCTAAATCTTAGGAAGTATTGACTTATCTTCTTTTAACAGATTCTGACTTCTTGTTGTTACATTAGTTTCTGGGGTTTCCCCTTTTATCAGAAAATCTTCATCTTCCTTATTAAACATAGATACATAGTCCCATAAAACTAAGTTATATACCTCTTGTTTTTCCGTAGGTTCATGATCCTTTTCTTCCTCTTTACCAATTTCTGTCAATTTGGAGTCCAATAATTGATTCATTACTAATGTCATAGAATTAATCCATTGTGGGGAATTCTTCTCAGAATGAGGTTGCTGATGAAAGGTACAAAAATGATCCATGCCTACATTGGTTAAATTCATTGCTGGAGGACCATGTGTATGAAGTTTAGGTTGACTGTTGTCTTCCCTTTTTTTTATAATAAGGCTTATATGGTTTATGAGCCTCTTTTTTCTTATCTAATACCATCACTCTGTTGGATAATTTCTGCATCATCTTCACCATCCCTTCGAAATCTTGTGATCACTCATCCTTAGGTTTAGTCAGTAATAAAGGTTTCTTATTTCCAAAATCCTTTTCTTCTGACAACACAAGGTAATTTTCTATACTCTCCATCTTAGCCTCTACCTTCTCAGCTTCTTCATAGGTTTCTTCTAATGTAGGTCTAACTAATCTCCGGGAAAACATGGCTAGATTAAGCCTGGGAGCTGAGGTATAGTATTCAATTAGAGCATTTTTAGATGGTTTATCAGCTACAGTGAAATTGTTTAGGTAAGAAGCACACCTTTGAGTGAAATTATGCACTCTTTCCTTCCTTTCTTTATTTAGAGCACATAATCCTTTCATTAATGATGCATGAGTTTTTTGGACTGCATACTTGCTTCTAAACATTCTCTCAAAAGTATTCCAATCTGTAATTGAATTTGCAAGTAGGGAAAAATACCATGAGGCTACTTTTCCTTTCAGGGTGTGGGGAAACAATCTACAGACCACATCTTCATGGTCTCCGGCTCGTAGTCCTTCTACAACCAAGTAAAAACTCTGTAAATGATCATCTACCAGAATTCCTTCTGGTTCAAACTTAGGTAACATCCTATCAAAAGCCTGAGGAAAATCATGCAAGGGAGGTGTCAAATTTAAAGGCAACCTAGCCCTCCAAGCAGGTTGTGGAGGTGGCTGGTTTGCATTTACATTAGCCATGATTCTGAGTGGAGTATGAGGTTGGGACTGAATAGGGTTCTGGAAAGGTGAATAGTAAGGTGAATCTCGATCCAATTGATCTAAAGGTTGGTCAAATTCTTGTAAGGCTACTTCTAC
Source organism: Pseudotsuga menziesii (assembly GCA_001517045.1). Lineage (NCBI taxonomy): Eukaryota > Viridiplantae > Streptophyta > Pinopsida > Pinales > Pinaceae > Pseudotsuga > Pseudotsuga menziesii. The sequence continues at coordinate 655,872 of LPNX010336408.1, read as the reverse complement.
CAGTTATTCAAGATCTTCTACCAACACCGAGTCTTCTAATTGAGGGTGATCTTTATTCTGGTACTCTCTTCTAGGTAGGACAAAGATAATAGGTAATCCTCCAATATTTTTTGCATATGCCCTGGTAATTCTTCTTAAATCATCAACCACTTCATTATCAGTGGGATATAGACACCCCTTATCTTTATCTTCAAGAGTGGATTTTTGAAGAAAATTGTTTTCAGAACTATCACCGGTGGAGTAATTTCAAGGAAGAGGGATTCCTCGGCCAGCCATGCAATGGTGGCCCTCCTTCTAGCGCCAAAAAATGTTGAGGCCTAAAAAATCGCAGGTAACAATAGTAGGTATTCTCCCCAATAAATGATCCCAATTAGCTCGTTATTGTTTGTGATGTGGAATTTGTCCATTTTACGGTTCGGCTATAGTAGGTCAAGTAAAAATTAAAGTATTTTATCAGTTATGGCCTGGTCCACCGTGTATATTTTTAGTTTTTGATGTTTTAGGTATGATGTGCAAGTACCTAACTAAATCAAAATTATAGAGATAACAAGGAGGGTCACAATGTGATGCATAGGTTCTAACCTCTCGTCTTACCTCTCTCGCTTCTAAATCACAAATAGCAAGAAACTAACTAAGACTCACTAACCTATCCCTAGGGATCAAAACTATCATTATTGGTGAGTAATGTATCATATTGCATGCATAAAGAAAATCACAGATACCTATTAACGTTTCTAAACACATGAATATCAATAGAAAGATAAACAACAAGATAGCTTATTGTCAATTAAAACATTCATTACTCAATGTGGAAATTTCACAAAATAAATAGGAGCACATTCATAACATGAAAGAATTTAATAGGCTAGAATGATCTCATAGTTTATGGAAACAAGTTGAGAAAGAAATAGTTCATATCCAACAAGCCCATAGCAAACATTTGAAAATCCACAGAACTTTCTCCAGCAGAAACATATAACTCTTTATTGTAAAATGAACTAGTTCTTCTTACAATACTTTCTCAAGATAGTCTGGAAAAAAGGCCCCTTTCTATCTAAAACTCTCTTATACTTATACAAAAAAAAAAAAACTCTTGGGCTGCCCCTCATTGTCTCTTGAGCTTCCCCAACCTTTCTTTTTCCAAAATTTTGTCCTGTAGCTTGTGCACAAAATTAATACAATATATTACATTTTAAATCAATATTTCCAAAACACTTTATGAGGAAGGGTCAGCTTGCTCGCTAATGAACTTCTTCCATGCATCAGCATCTACTTCTATGCCTTCAAACCTGTAAGGCTCAGGAAATCAAATGTTAATTTCGTATTTGGAAACTTGGGTCTTTACCCCCTCTATCCTAGCAGGACTTAGGTGCAACTGGTCTTCTAATAAATGTATGCTCACGGCTGCATGTGTTACCGCATTTTTCAATATCCATTCATCTAGGTCCTTGACCTATTGGATTTCTTGCTCATCTTCTTGGTACCTATCATGTAAATGTTTTAGAAACAATTCATGCTCAGGTAGCACATCCAATCTCTTTTCTGCAAAATTATGACATTGATTGTATGTGGAGAGCACTCTCCTACAAAATTTAGCACATGTTGTCTTTGTCTTTTTCTTTGTTTTCTTGAACTCCTCTGCTACATTAATTGCAAATTCTAGTACTTCATATTTCTTGTATAGGTATCAAGATATATTGGAGATTCTAAAATGAAGAATGGTCTAGCTAGAGACCCATAAGGAATTTCCCATAGAGCTAGCCATAAAATATCAGCAAAATTTAAAGAAGGAATATGAATTACTGGAATTTGCAATTAATGTAGCAAAGGAGTTCAAGAAAATAGTGAAAAAGACAAAGACAACATGTGCTGAATTTTGCAGGAGATTGCTCCCCACATACAATCGATGTCATACTTCTGCAGAAAAGAGATTTGATGTGCTACCTGAGCATGAATTGTTTCTAAAACATTTACAAGACAAGTACCAAGAAGATGAGCAAGAAATCCAGCAGGTCAAGGACCTAGATGAATAGATATTGAAAAATGCGGTAGCACATGTAGCCGTGAGCATACATTTATTAGAAGACCAGTTGCACCTAAGTCCTGCTAGGATAGAGGGGGTACAGACCTAAGCTTCCAAATACAAATTTAACATTCGATTTCTTGAGCCTTTCAGGTTTGAAGGCATAACAACAGATGCTCATGCATGGAAGAAGTTCATCAGTGAGCAATCTGGCCCTTCCTCATAAAGTATTTTGGAAATATTGATTGAAAATGTAATATATTGTATTAATTTTGTGCACAAGCTATAGGAAAAAATTTTGGAAAAAGAAAGGTTGGGGAAGCTCAAGAGACAATGAGGGGTAGCCCAAGAGTTTTTTTTTCGTATAAGTATAGGAGATTTTACTTAGAAAGGCGCCTTTTTTCCAGACTATCTTGAGAAAGTATTGTAAGAAGAACTAATTCATTTTACAATACAAAGTTATATGTTTCAGCTTATTTCCATAAACTGTGAGATCGTTCTAACCTATTGAATTCTTTCATGTTATGAATGTGCTCTTGTTTATTTTGTGAAATTTCCACATTGAGTAATGAATGTTTTAATTGACAATAAGCTATCTTGTTGTTTATCTTTCTATTGATATTCATGTGTTTAGAAATGTTAAAAACTATATGTGATTTTCTTTATGCATGCAATATGATACATTACTCACCATTAATGATAGTTTTTCTCCCTAGGGATAGGTTAGTGAGTCTTAGTTAGTTTCTTGTTGTTTGTGATTTAGAAGCGAGAGAGGTAAGATGAGAGGTAATAACCTGCGCATCACATTGTGACCCTCCTCGTTATCTCTATCATTTGTATTTAGTTAGGAACTTGCACATCATACCTAAAACATCAAAAACTAAAATATACACGGTGGACCGGGCCGTAACCGGTAAAATACTTTAATTGTTACTTGACCTACGGTATTCGAACCGTAAACCAGATGGATTCCCCACCCCAAACAATAATGAGCTAATTGGGAATGTTTATTGGGGAGAATCCCTAGTGTTGTTACCTGTGATTTTCTAGTCCTCAACATCTAGCTATGCCCCTGCCTACAGAAACAGACATCCATCACCTACTGGTGATGACAACTGAAGAGATCAACCTGTAGACTAGGCGAAACCATTATGAATCTGCTGACCCATCAATGGCATCTACATGCAACACTGCCAACATTCCTCTTCACATCCCTACCCCCCCAATGGATGGGGTAGCTAGAGTTCCTTGAATCCCCTTTCGGCATCTTGCCAATAATGCCACTTCCAGAGCGGCAGTAAACTATAGCATCATTGACAATTTGGCCCAATCACCTACGACCATGTTCACTCTTGAAGTACTTAAAACATTCCCAACATAACAGAAATATTTTCTAGATTCCCTCAGTGTCGTAGACCCCTCCGAATCCAAATTGATCACTTTTTATTTTGACAATGGAGAGCCTAGAATTTAATCAACCATTTCCTTCCAAATTTTGGTATCCATTCAAAATTTGGTCGTGCATCATTGCATTGTAGACAAAGGGGCATCAACTTGTGTCATGTCCACATTGGTTTGGCAGAAACTTGGGTCCCCTCTCCTACAACCATCCACTACTACTCTGCGTGCTTATGATGGCCACCCCACAAAATCTCACGACATCCTCCCACACATTCCCATATCATTAGCCGAAAAAACAATGTTTATTGACATAGAGGTGGTCAACGCACAGTTGGACTATAACCTTCTCTTGGGATGGAGCTACATGTACGCCATGAGAACCGTGGCATCCATCATGTTCTACCTTATGATTTTCCCTCACCATGGGAAGATCGTGACCATGGACCCATTGAATTACCATGATATGCAAGGGCCAACAACACCAGCCAATGTTATCCCTACTATTGATACTACCTTTAATAGTGTGGCCACCCAATCTTTATTGGTAGTAGGCCCCAGGTTGTTCGTCAACACTTCCATGATGGATTCCTTCCATTTGGTACCACCTCCAGCGACACCAAATGAGATTGCGGATCTATCCATGCTCTCATTCAGCACCATGGCACCCAAGCCCCAACCACAGCCATAGCCACAACCACAATGACATCCCCAATAGTAGCTGCACCCCTAACCACAACCGCATCCCCAACCGCAACCGTACACCCAACCATAGACGCAATCCCATCTACAACTGCAACCTCAAGTGCAATCATCTAGGAATTACTAGGGCTCTCTCCCAGTCCATACAATTCCCTTCCTCTTCCCACCATCAGGAATTGTAAGCAATCCTATTATGGCTACTTTTAATTTACCAAACTTTACACTGTGAATTCCAATATGGTACTTGGAACGACCCACCTAGCCCTTGATGCCCCAGGTTGTGCGGACTCCCATTCAACCCATTATGGTTGAGACATGCCCCCCTTTGGGCCCACAAAATCGAACTCCCACACCTACTCCCGCCTCGCCTCATCCAAAGAGGGCTAGGTGCAAGAACACCAAAGCGACATCTGAACCCCAACAGACTCCTCCTTTTTCTGTGTGTGGTGTGCAAGGTCACACAACTCAGAATTGTCCAAAAATACCCATCCTTCACACACACCTGGATGCCATGGATACAATGGAGGATTTTCCACTAATCGTCCTCCCAAGTCTGCCAACAACCAAAAACAAGTCCTTAATAATAAACCATGCATGTGCCCTTTGTGGCTTATATGGACATTATTCTCACCACTACCAAGACTTGGATGAGTTTCATGGCACACTTAGCCTTCTTCAAAAACATTCCCTTGAATCTGAAGTCATAGTCATTGAGGAGATCCACCCTCCGATTTCATACTCGACCACCATAACCATTTACATGATCTCTAACTCCATTAGTCCTTTCGTATTCTCAATGGAAGAATATCCGCCTAATCTATCCCAATGTCATTGTTAACCCAAAAAATCCCGCATTGATATCTACATGGCCTACACCAGCTAAAGACATCTAAGTACGACCCTCATTTGACCCCATTTGACCTCCACACCCTCAAGAAGGATTAAAAATATGAAAAAGGGCTTAAAAACCCTTAAAAAGAGCCAAAATAGCTCTCATAGCAGCTAAAGCCTCCAAAAAGGGGCTAAAACCCCTCAAAGGAGATTAAAACCCCCAAAAGAGATAAAGATTGAGTGAAAGGGGCTAAAATCCCAAAAAGGGGGTTGAAGCCCCAACCAGGGGATTAAATCCCTAAAAATCTTAAGAAAACTTATAAATAAAGGGGTGGGGGTCTCTCTCAAATCACTTCTCATCTCCCTATCATTATGCTACCCGTGTGAGTGCCCTAAGACCATTTTCCTCTCAAGTCATTCACCCTTCTCTCCTCCATTCCTCCATTGAGCCATAGCTCCCCATTCCTAAGAGAGGTGCTCTCCAAAGCTAGGGCATGGTGGCCCATTCCAACCAGAGAAGGTATACATGTATTTTCAATATTTTTCTTAGTTAGATTGTAGTTTTATAACATTATTTGTTTGTAGGTTTATTGCTTAACATTTTCTTACAGGTTTCCATTGATTACTTTCAGGTTCTCTTGGTTTCTAACAGTTTGTATGCAGGGTTTTGGATCTTGGCCCTAACATTGTGTGCAGAGGGATTCCATTTAGTTTTCTATTTATTTCCTTCTATTCTCCCATTCTCACAGGAACCCTACCCTTCCATCCTATAGACAGAAGGGTTTCATTCCTACCTGTATCAAGGGTGAAATCCCTACTACAGATTTGGCGACCATACCAGGTCGATCCCACAGGATCCCCAATTTTTATTTCTGGATTTTAGTTTTATTTTCCCTAGTTTAGTTTTCTTTCAAATCTAGATTAGATATATCTTTTCCTGCATTTTCAGTTACTATCGAACCTCCTCAAGGCCAAACCGAGCCCATTTGGCCATAGTACAAGTTATTGTCGGTTGGATTTGGCTCAGGTTCAAGAAATTTTCATCTTTCAAAGTAGGTCTCTCTTATTGGGCTGAAAGGTGTGACCAAGTTTCTCATTCAGTCCCGAAAGGTGCGACCAGGTCTCTCATTAAGACCTGAAAGGTGTGACTTCATCCCAGAAGCTAGATCGCTTCTGTTTGTAGTTTCTAAGTGACCCCCTCGCCACATTTTCCTTGAAAAGAGTGATTTGTCTCTTAGATTCAGATTTCTAAAGATTAGGGACTGTCAGTGCGGCTCAACCGCCTCTATCCATCAAATCTGTGTCTATTTCCTTTCAGTATCTATTTACTTTATTACAACATGTGTAAATCAATGTTAAATTAAATGGTTAATTGGTTAATGAATATGTTTAAATCTTGAATCAAAAAATTACTGTAGGTTTCAATTCTTAAGTTGAAATTAACATCTTTCCTAGCCCTTTCTCCTCTACCCATTCATCACCCTTCGAGGTATTCTGGGATAAGACGAAGGGTGAATCTTGTATAGTAATAGGCACTTCACCTGTCATTTTTCTAAACCACTAAAAACGAGTGACCTGGAAGGTAGAGGGGGTGGATACCGATGGGGGTTTCACAGCGTTCGCATCCTCCCTGTTGACCAACCTTGCATCTGGATAATGACCTAAGGATCTACAGATGGGATTAGTCCCATTATGTTGAGAGCCTAGCACTCTTTTCTGGTTGAAGAGAAATAAAAGTGTAAGGCAGTCACCTAGTCAGGTTTAGATTTTGATTCAGGTATGGCATGCATTTAAATTTATGTTTACAATTTACTGATATGTTAAACAATCTATTCACATTATAAGTTCTGCAATACAATCTCTATGGACTATTCATAAACCATACAAGAAGCCACTAAATGTAATAGAAAGATAAAAGACATACACACAAATCGTACCACATAAAACAACCAAACTCCATTCATGATGCTAAGCTAGCCATTAAAAGTTATAATTTACACTAATCCAACCATCTGTAGTCTTTGAGGACATAAATCCCTGAATGCCTTAACCATGGGAAGTACTTGGGCTCAGCCCAAAAACTCATTGTGAGGAGTACCACGGGAACCCCAAAGTAGCTGGCTACTAAGAGGAATTGCTAAGCGAAATGGGCAACAACCCCCACCGATTGACTAGCACTCTCATGAGGAAAAAGCCAAGCACTGTCTTCTGGAAGTATTGATGGCTGAGTGACCACCTAAATCCAATAGGAAGCCATTAAAACCGGGGTCCAAAATTCATTACCATATTTCACCACTTGAGATACAAATCAGACATAATTGATCCCCAACATTCTTCCTCACGCCTAAGAGGTGATCCACCACAGTTTAGGTCCTTGAACCAACACCGTCAAGACCATTCTCGATGACCCTCTGCACCATCAAAAGGTCACACAGCCTTTGATTCAAACTCAAAATCATACCAATATGAGCTAGACTTGCATACTACACCATCTAGCCCCATGGATGGTGCAAACCCATATCCATTTTATGGCTTAGTGATTGGTAGTGGACCCATGTCCATAGCCCAAACCACCACCAACACCCCTGCTAGTGGCCCTAGCATGGTCATGCAAACCATCATAAGCCAGCTACCACCACCCATATTGATTGGTCAAGTTGTCCCACCTGTAACACATGGGAGCAGTGTCCATTCCACCCACATTGTCCCACTTGACATGCCTAGGGGTAGTGGCCCTTCCACCTACACTGCCCCTCCTTTCACACATGGGGGTAATGGCCCTTCCATTTACACAGTTCCATTTACCACACTTGGGGGTAGTGTCCCATCCATAATGGTGCCACAAGTACCCCCAATTATGTAGGTACATCATGTCCCTGCAAACCCCACCACCATTGGCCCCATCTCACGTCAACCTTGGTTCAAACCTTCCTTTCATGGCACGTCTCAACTTTCCTGACTTGGCTCAGTTAACAAATGACCCTATCCGCCATCAAATGGTTTGGCCTCCCATGCCAACCAAACTTCCCTCAGACATTCCCAAGTTTGAAGGAAAGGCAGGGGAGTGCCCCAAAAACCACATCATGATGTTTCACCTATGGTGCTTTGCAAATAGCATTGTAGATGATTCGATCAGGCTCAAACTATTCCAACACACTCTCACAGGTCCTGCAGCCAAGTGGTACATTGAGCTACCTCAAGCCAAATACCTAGATTTTAACTCCTTGGCTTTCATGTTCTTGCAGTATTTCCAAATCCCCATTAGATACGACGAAGGGGTGGAGATCTTGCTACCTTGCCACTAGAATACTATGACCCACATAACTGCCCACATCCATGAGTGGTGGTGACACCGTAGTTTGTGCAAGATTCAACTTGATTACAGGATCTTCCTGGATTGGTTCCTAAAAACTTTGCTACCACCTATAACAAAGGACATCACATCTGAACGTCCCCAATTCGAAGAGGAGGCAATCTTGAAATCCCAGTAGTTTGACATGATCTATCCACAGTCTGGATACCTTTACACTATCATTCCAGATGCTCCCCATGCAAGCACCTCCTATCGGGATGCACCGGGGGCATCCCATGCCACAGATGGCATCATAGGTTTTGTCTCCCACCAACCACAGCACCATCCGACACCACCTGCAATACCACAACAACCAAGCAACATCCCTAGTGTTTCCTACCAAAACCAAACTCTACACTATGCAAGAATGATGTCCCAGTATGGAGCCACAATTTTGTATGCAAAACCTTTGCTACCAGAGTAGGCCCAGGCATTTTCTTGGCCGACACAACAATATGCGGGACAAATGCCCACATTTGTGGCACCCCCAACCACACAAGTTTACTATGCACCATTGGTGCAAGCCATTCAATCCCTCACCCCTACTCTGTCAGAACCTTTAGGACAGGTGTTTGCACAGCAAAAATATCCTAACCAGCCAACCCCCAATAACCAACAAGGGAAAGCCAGAAATAATCGAGCCTAGAATCATGGCAACAATCAACTGCAGGGAGGCGGTCAACAACAAAACCCTCCCAACAATGCCGAGACAAATTGGCCATCCCAAAATCCTCAACAACCAAACACACCTAGACGCAACACTCCATTGTGCACAAACCAGCCATACAAGTTCTGTGAGGTCTACGGGCACTATACACACAAATTCCCCTTCATGGATCATGCCAAGGAAGCCATTCACAATGAGGTTCATCATGCTACCAATACAGCATCCCAACTCAACCTAACCTGTCACCACTAGGGCCCCCACCCATGGTCCTCCAAAACCCATTACCAGTCTGAGGACTGGTAGAAACTGCACCCACTCCCTAGCCCAATCCCAATGCTTAGGGGGTACCTCCAACAACAGAAATAGGTGTTCACCACCTGCTAGCTATGACAACTGAAGAGGTCAATTAACACACCAGATGAAATCAGTACATAACCAACACCGAACCTGCTGACACATTAGCGGCATCTATGTCCAAAATAGCCAATGCACCACTTCAGCTACCCCCTTTCCCTCCGCACCCCCTCATATGATGGGTTTCCAACAACATCATGGCTAGAGATGCTATAAGCTACAACATCATGGCTGATTTGGCCCAAACACCTACATCCATGTCCACCCTTGAGGTACTCAAAACTTGTCCAATGCAACGAAAATCCTTACTAGCTTCCCTCGATGCTGTAGACCCCTCTGACTCCAAATTGATTACATTCAACATAGAGAATGGATAACCATGAATGCCATCAACCATCGCCTTCCAAATCCTAGTTTCAATCCAGAATTTAGTCGTACATCGGTGTATAGAGGATAAGGGGGAAAACACGTGCGTTATGTCTACCTTAGTCTTGCAAAATCTTTGATCTCCAATTCTATAGCCATCCTCTACTACTCTGTGGGATTATGATGGCCATCCCACTGAAAACCAAGGAATCCTCCCTCATGTCCCCATCACACTGGCCAAGAAAATAGTGCTGATTGACATAGAGGTTGTCCATGCTCAGTTGGACTACAACCTTCTCCTCGAAAGAATTTATATGTACACCATGAGAGCCATAGCATCAACTATTTTCTACCTCATGATCTTCCCTCATGAAGGGAAAATCATGATGGTTGACCAACTAAATTATCATGATCTACAAGGGATAATGACACCTGCCAACATTATCCCTATGATCAACACCATTGATCCACAAGGGCTAACCACACCCACCAATGTTATCCCTACGATCAACACCATGGTTGACAACATACCAGCCTCCCCATTGTTGAACGTGGGCCCTGGGTTGTTTTCTGAAACCACCATGATGGCTTATTTTCCCTTAGTGTCACCACCACTGACACTAAATGAGACTGCAGATTTGTGAATGCTCTCATCCAACATTGTTCCACCCAAACATCAACCGTAGCCACAACCCCAACCAGAACGACAACACCATCCACAGCCACAACACCATCCGTAGCCACAACACCATCAGCAGCTGCAACATCATCCATAGTGGAATCATTACACACAGCTGCAACCAAAACCTTATCCCCACATGCAACCATGAAGGCATTATATGGTCTCCTCCCTAGCCCACACAATTCTCCTCCTCTTTCCCCCCCCTGATGTCATGAGTAAGCCAGTAATGGCTACCTTAAACTTACCCAATTTCACATTGGGGATTCCCGTGTGGTACCTAGATCCACCCACCCAACAACCAGTGCCCCAAGTAATATTAACCCAAGTGCAACCCATTATAGTTGAAGCTCATCCTCCACCCGGCCCGTAAAAACCAGCCACCGTACCTGCACATCCCCACCCAAAAAAGGTCAGGGGAAAAAACATGAAATCTACCGCCGAACCTCGATAGATCCGGCCTTGCATCATTTGTGAAGAATAAGGCCATCGAACTCATAATTTCCCTAAGATTCCCATAATCTGCACACACTTGGATACCATGGATAAACGGAAAACTCCCCATAGTTGAGCTTCCAAGCGGGCCAATAGTGGGAAACAAGTCATTGATAACAAACCATGCTTGTGCCCTTTGTGGATTGTATGGACACTATTCCCACCACTGCCAGGACTTGTCTAAGTTTTGAATAACTCTAGACAACCTTCGACAACATGCCCTGGAATATGAGATCACTCTGATCGAATAGGTCAATCCCCCACCTTCTTCTTCAGACACCATGTCCATGTACATGATGTCTAGTTCCATATACCCTTTTATCTCCACCATCACCGATAGGACACTATACCTATCTCTTCATTGCTTCAACAATGATCAGGAGATACTTGAAGCCTTAACTGCCCCAGAATACCCATGGGATGACATGCACCATCTGCAGTCACATCTCCATCCGCAGCCGCAACTCCATCCACAGCCACAGCATCATCCGCATTCGCAACATCATCCACAGCCACTACCTCAACCTCATTTACCAGGGAAACATTGGGGTTTAGTCCCACTCAACATGATCCTTTTCCTTTTCCTTTTCCTTTTCCTACCATCCGAGATCATGAGTAAGTCTGTCTTGGCAACCCACAATTTACAGAATTTCACACTGGGAGTTCTTATGTGGTACCTTGAACCACCTACCCTATGTCTAAGTCCCTAGGATGTGTTGACTCCCATCCATCCAATTGAGATGATGTCACACCTACCTCTTGGTCCATCAAAGACTCATCCCATCTCTAGGCCTGCCCCTCTTCCTCCAATAGAGACTAGGGTCAAGGCCACCAAAGCCACAACCAATACAATTTACATGATCTCTAGCACTAGTTTCCCTTCTGCCTTGCCAGCTATGGAATATCCACTTGATATACCCCGACACCACTTACGCGATGATGCAGAGATCTGTAAGACCACCTCTAATTTTACCCTATTCCCTTTAAACCATAACGCGGAATCGATTCTTCCCATAAAAGACTAGATTTCATCACCCCGCCTTGCCAATGACCTTCATCTTGGCAAGGAAGCATACCTCTTTGCTGACTCAGATAGTCGACTCTTGAAGAATCCATGCAACGGGCTCCACCTCAAGAGAGTTTATGCCTGATATAACCACTATGAGTCCCTTATAGTGTAGTTTTTTTCCTTTTTTTGTTTTGCAAAGTTTTTACCACAAGTCATATCCCCCCTCCAATAATATTTCTACACATAAGGATAGATCACTGAAGGGTACGGTACCACATCTGCACATGCACATAATATGTCGCACGTGTGAACTAGCTACCACCATGCTAGCATACCATCAAGTCCCTAGACCTATCCTAGAAGTCCAATCAATTTGCATACCACCATGAGAATTGCACATTGTACATTAATCTAGCTCCGTACCCATAGGCCCCCATTTGGTTTATTTTTCCCCTATGCATCATGGCACTAGGGGTAGCACCATTAGCTGCTAATCCGAAATCACTTGAAACCTATTCGAGACACTTCTCACACCTCTGGGGTCAAATTTCTTCCTCTATCCGCTAATGAGACCATCATCTCATGTTTAACAAGTAATTTTCGGGAGCACTTCCTGGAAGTTACCTCGGTTTACTTACCACATTTTAATGTAAGTGTCTCTAGACTTGTACTTGCATTACACTTTCCTACCGCAACTCATGTGGGAATCTAGGCCACTGGCCGGAAGGCACATCATTTTGATTTTTAGCATATAGCTGTCTAATCCATCCACTGCACCTTATGTGGATCTTCGGACCATCGTCCTGAGGACATATCATTTCCTTTGCATGCATTTGGCATATAACTACCTTTGGACTTGTACTCACATCACATGTAGTCAATTCTATCCACCACAACTCACACACAACTCTCCTGACCTCTGTCCGAGAGCCACCTCGACTTGCATGCCTCTGCCGCACTAATTTGCGTGCCTCTGCCACGATCTATCTTGTGCATGTATTAGTATGTTCAAGAGCCACCTGCTCCATCTATACTGCATAGATGACCTTTACACCACTATCCACTATCCCGACATGGGGTGCCACCTATGCCACCACAATCGGTTTACCATACCAGAGTTTCTTTTAAGCTCTTTTCTGACTCCTAAAAGGATGAAAATATTGCTGAGCGTAGCTGCTTCCTTTCCTGCTCGTTAAAGTATAGGAAAGGGCATTTGCATCATCTTGTTTATCTCCTTTTGAGGACTATGTAGACTACCATATGAAAAGGACCACCTTGGCACATTCAAGCCAATACCATTCCCCTCTGCATCCTTTTATGCTTTCTCAGGTAGAGGGGCCAAACTTTATGAAAAATCTCACCATGGGTTGTCATTAAGCTCTTTTCCAACCTTCTCATCAAGAAAAGATCACCGAGCAAACTTGGTTTCATTCATGCTCGTAAAAGTATTTGAATGACTATCCAGTCAATATAGGTTTAACCTTTTCTAGCCTCACTAGACTACCAATGGTAAAGAAGTCTCCCATCCCCTAAAGGATGGGAGAGCTCTCTTGGGTATACTTTTATCCTTTTTCAGGCAAAGGCGACTACCAAAAAAAAAGAGCCCCCACTGGAGTCTTCTTCATGCTTTCAGACTCTCTAAAAATGAAAGCACAATCGAGCATTTACTTTCTCAGGCTCACCAAAAATCCATGAGATCGTACCACAACGGTGTCTTTAGACACCACCCCACAGATAACAGTTTGGAAGAATTCCCACTTTGAGTCGCCTTTATTCAGATTACTTCTCAATGTGTCTTCCTTGGATCCCATCAATATCAAAAGTATCTACCTCCCCCAAGTATTTCCCATCTGCAGTAACATTTCCGGTATTACAGCTATGATCCCTTTCCCCTGAGTCAGTTTCATTTGTTGCCTAGTCCACCCTATCATCATACTCTGAAAAAAGGAAGTTTGAGTCCACTACACTCCCTTTGCCCCTGTTCAACTCCTTCCCTCCCCCCCCACCCATTTATTGGGTGAGTCCTCAGATTTTCTCACATCTTTCAGTTATCTCCCTCGCACTTCTGGTCAAGGAAACACCATTTCCTTGACCAAGGGCAGGTTTCCCTCTGTCGACGACAACACATGTATTCCAGAGGATAGACCCAGATGTCTCTGCATCCTAGTTTCATTAACCTCATTGATGAGTTCCTTGGACCATTTGAGAGGAGTCCTTAGTGTTGATGTATATGTAACTTCGGAATGTATTCTTCTATGTATCTTATATATTGTAACCCAAGGTTTATTCCAAGATGTTTCTATTATGTATTTGAGTCATGTTGTCATGCCCCGATGTTCCGATCGGGAGGATTAATAATGTAAACAAGTCTTCTCAAGTCATTAGGTAAGTCCCCACAGTTTCGAGGCACTTGAGTTATTATACACTAATTAAGGTGTAGGCTCAAGTAAGTAATTGTAAGTTGAGCCTACGTGATTAAGTGCACTTCAAGTGAACGGAATAATATAAATAGAGAGTGAGAATATCTCTATTTATCACTTGTACAACACATCACTTGCTCTCTCAAGTGTGGCGCACTAGTGGAGAAGGAAATATACTGGGACTAGAAGACTACTGCTGTCGGGAGTGCATCTTACTGTTTTGGGGTCTTACATCTTGTGGTGATTCTATCTTTGAGGAAGTTGTGGGTTTTTCTCCATTTATGGTTTTTCCAATCAAAACTCTTTGTGTCTCTTGTCTCTTGTGGTGTGCTTATGTTATTGTTGTGCTTGTTATTCTCTCAGTGAAAAGATCCTAACATAATGCTAGCTTAAATGTTGAAAAACTAACATGGAATCAGAGCTAACATGAGAAGAAGACACTATGCAGCTGTGGGAACTAGGGCTTCCTAGTTTTTGGATCTTCCTCCACATATTTTCAGCAAAAGTATGCTAGGATGACTCTCCATTGAAGGGTGCATCTTTCTGTCGAAGCGGAATTCGATTTCGAGCATTTTCAGTTTCGCTGTGGAAATTAGGGATTTCTATAGAAGAGGAATTTTTGAGTGAGACCTGCATAGGATTTTTCTCCTCATCAAAACCGAAGTTTAGAGACCTGGATCAAGAAATTTGGTTGGGTGAAACTCCGGGAAAGTCAAACCCTAGTTTGACCCCGAGCTTGAAAAACCCTAAATACTAAAAAATGATACGTTTGGGTACAGTCGCTATATTCAGAGGTTGGAGAAGTCTCAGAATCTAAAAATTGCAAGGACTGAAGATAAAATCATGAATAACACTGTGTCCAAAATTCAGCCTCAGATTCGCTATTTTCCAGGATATATGATCTCTCTAAGTTAGGGTTTCAGTCTCTTCCAGAAATCATCCATAAAAAGGACACCCGGGGAGATATGCAATATCTTGTGCTGCAGAGGTCCAAATGGAATTCCTGAAGATGTTCTGGAAAGGGTACTGAATCTAATTTCAGTGGTATGAATATTAGACTCCGAATATGAACTCGTGACACATGGCATGCCATACAACTTCATTGTTCTGAACATTCCTGTAACAGATCACCTTGGGAAAAGGATCATAAATCCCAAATGGTGAAACCAATTCTGATGAAACCTATGGCGTTGGATCAGGGACATGCAAGGTTACCTTAGTAATAAATTTCAGACACAGAAGAGTAGTAATTTCAGATATATCTCAGAAACAGTAACATGCATTTCTGGAGAATAAATTGAAAATTAGGGCTTCCTGTTCTGGGAGCTTCCCTCCACTGTTTTCAGAAAAGGAGTACATTGGATAGCTCCATTTGAAGATATATATCTGTTTGTCCAATCAGATCTGAAAGATTCCAAGTTATGAAAATTAGGGTTTCTGTGACAAACCCTAGATCAGCGAACTCCGGGACAAGGACGGACACCTCAAATCGGTAAGATCTAATCCTTTGCTATTTCCATTTGAGGTTCTCATTTAAGATGTCTCATCATACCAAGCTTGATGAAAAGATTGAGGGAGCTGATAACTTCTGAGATTGG